>JABXJD010000055.1:1062500-1275000 GCA_013375575.1 Percina caprodes | reverse complement strand
ACCAACTCAGCTAACACTGACAAATCTGCTTTTCCATTTGATCTTGGTCTGGATGCCTGATTCAAGATTGACATATTTTACAAGACCCATGAGGTAGACAGAGATCATTTAAGGACAGAGGGTAATGATAGCATTGGCCGACACATATGGAAGACTTGACCCAAATCCTCAGCAAGCAACAAAGTGAACAGCTTTACAGACATTATACACATGTATTATTTAACAGGTTGCCTTGGCAAATCAATCATTTACTTGGTTTTCAGCTCCTGTAACTTTATTCAAATATCCCATTAAGTAATTCTGATGCAGTCAGACGTAAAATATTGTACATTAATGTCCCTAATCAAACATGTACAGGTATCTCCTACAATATTGAAATAATGTATGCCTTAATGGCTGTATTGCCATGCTGTAGCTTAATTAGAGTTAAGTCTGATTATTGTTTTTGTGGTTATTGAATTTTGACTCTTACAACAATAATAAAAGTAGAAATGCAAAGTGACACGGACTGTGCACACATATTAGCATTTTTAGTCTACAATCTTATAACAATTTATAAGTCCACTCATATGATCGCCCCGTACTTTACATTTACTCAGAAGAACAATAAGAACATAACAAAAAATGATGGTTTAAAGGTTACTTTAAGTAAACACGTACAAGTCCATTAGAGTCCATCCAAATAAAATAAAACAATCCAGATCTGCAGGTAATATGACCACTGTTGAGCAGAGGGTGTGGTTATTTTGCTCCAGTCCAGTTCAATAAGTGAGATAAATCATTGCATTTAATATAATCTATGTATTGTCCCAAAACGTTTTGGAGCATCTTTTTTTTTTAAATAATGCATTAAGTTTAATTTATGAGTAGACGTACGTGGCATAAGCACATTTAAGTTTCAAAAGCAAACTCAGCCCATGGCTTTGCACTCTATCCTGCTGATCCTGTAGATCCATTGAGTCCATTTATTGAGTCTAAGATTTTGGTTAGGCATCCTAGATTGCAGAGACATCAAATATGATGTTCATCAAGACAGCATCTGCAAAATAGCATCATAAAATGTTGCAAAGCACAATTTTCCAGTTTATTTGCCTGACCTTACACCAGATACTAAAACACCAAATAACGCTCTTAAATATTTTACCAAACTAGAGGCAGTTTCCACTGGACTTTTTAAAGTCAGATAACTCAGGCAGACGTGCGTGTAGCTCAATACGAAATAACGGTGAGTTCATACTTCTTAACTGACTAATTAACTCAGAGAAGAAAATTAAGGCAGCTGCTTGTCAGCGCTGGAAATAAGATTCAATCATGGATGTAAAATTGAAATTGATGCATCTATGGCGGTGTCATGCGCCATGCAAACAAGGAGGGATAGGAATTTAGGATTAGATTTACTTGGCTGAAGAAATAAATGAGCATGACACAGACTTTGTAAATACAGAAATATAACTGATACAAGTGATAATAATGGAAAGCCTGAAGGGAAAGAATGTGGGCAGAAGAAAACAAATGTGTCAGCTTTGCACAGTGTTAGATCACATTCTAAAATATTTTGTATGCCTCTACAGTTCTTTTTCATGAATAATGTTTTCAAAGTTGTACATACAGTACATTGGTAGAGTTGTCTGCAAATATGTCTGATTGACATTTGCACAGCAATACGAGGTGCAATTCCAATGATTTAACGGGATTTTCATTGTGTCAGTACATATTATGTGGTCTTGTGAGAGAGTTACATTTATATCTTAACCACTCTAAATGACCAATGGTGAGTTTGGTTGACTACTGGTCTTTTCCTTCCGGAAAAAAAAGTAATTAAAGAGCAAATGTGAAAGTGCAGGTGCTTGCTAAGGCAAGAGATCATGCATTTAAATGAAGTAGCTGTGTATTGTTTTATAATTTATTCACTAAGTATACAACATTCAAGCAACAAGCTTTCACCAGAGTTTTAAAATGAGAATTGAAACAAACTATTAAATTAGTCAAAAATCACACATAATATTTTCGCCACACAATAAAGACTTAAACTCTTTGGATGCTTTTATATAGACCTTAGTGGTCCCCTAATACCATATTTGTAGTCTCTTTCCCAACATTCAGCCTTGGTGGAGAATTACAGCCACTAGAGCCAGTCCCACAATGAGCTTTCTTTAGTATGTGCCATTTCTGAGTCTGTAGCTTTTGAGGAGGAGAGTGGGGGGGCAAGGTGGCGGATGGGGGTGTGGCCTTGACAGCTGACACTTTCCTTGTTTGAAAGCCATGATGTCACTCTCTCATGGGTGGTCCAAATTCTCTGGGCGGGCAAAGCAGAGAAAGGGGAGGTAACCTTGCCCCGTAGGACCTCATAAAGGACAAGATTCCAGATCGGCCCATCTGAGCTTTCATTTTCTCAAAGGCATAGCAGGATACCCAGGACTCGGTTTACACCTATCGCCATTTCTAGCCATTGGGGGACCATAGGCAGGCTGGGGAAATGTATATTAATGTTAAAAAAAAAACTCATGAAGTGACATTTTGACACTGTGGATCACGGTATATTGATCAATAGGCTTCACAATGAGATGGGACTATCAGGATCTGTCCTTCAGTGGTTTTCATCCTACATTTGTGACAGAACCTTCAATCTTGCTGTAAATAATGTTCAGTCTGATGTGACAAATTTGTCTTGCGGAGTGGCACAAGGTTCAGTTTTGGGCCCTATTTTGTTCTTTCTGTACATTTTGCCACTTGGTCAAATTATACGCTGTTTCAAAGATGTATCATATCACTTCTACGCTGACGATGTTCAGCTGTATTGTTCTTTTAATGATGCTGAACTTCACCGTTTGCCTCTGTTTCTAGAGTGTGTGTCCTCCATTAAAGACTGGCTAGCCACAAACTATTTACAGATAAATTCAAACAAGACTGAAACGCTGATTTTTGCCCCAAACCACAAGATCCCGCTTATTAAACAGCAGCTTGGCTCCCTGGGCCCTTCTGTCAAACCCAGCCTCAGAAACCTGGGGGTTGTGTTTGATCAGGCCATGTCCCTGGAGACACACTCAAAACAGCTTGTTCGAAATTGCTTTTTTCACCTTAGGAACATCTCTAAAATTCGCAAAATGTTGTCAAAGAAGGATCTGGAAATGATAATTCATGCTTTCATATCAACAAGACTCGACTACTGTAACGCTGTTTTTACCTGTTTGAATAAGTCTGCTTTAAACAAATTGCAAATTGTTCAAAATTCTGCTGCCAGACTTCTAACAGGTGCCCCTCGAAGGTCTCATATTACCCCTGTCTTGTTGGACCTCCACTGGCTCCCTGTAAAATTCAGGATTGATTTTAAGATTTTAGTGCTGACTTTCAGAGCCTTAAACGGTCAGGCCCCACATTACATCCTGGACCTTTTGAAGCCGTATTCCCCTGACCGCACTCTTCGGTCTTCTGGCCAGAACCTACTTGCAGTCCCTAAGACCCGTTATAAGACCCGAGGGGACATGTCATTTCAGTCTGTTGTTCCCAGACTGTGGAACGCCCTGCCCCTGTCCTTGCGTCTTGCAGACACTGTCGTCTCTTTTAAAAATGATCTGAAAACTTGTCTGTTTAAGAAGGCTTTTGGTTGATGGGTTTTTGCTAGTGTCATTTTAATTTTATATATTTATATACATTTTATACTGCTTGTTTTTATTTACTCTTTTGTACGGCACTTTGTGATTTTTATCTGAGAAAAGCGCTTTATAAATAAACTTTACTTACTTACTTACTTACTACATTTTCATGCCATGGGACATTTAACAAAATAACACATTGTTCAAACCTCTTAATAATGTGCGGAATTATGGAAATTCAAATATAAATCATGTCCATATAGCATAGTAGCACAGTGACATATGCTTAAGAGGTTAAGAGGATTAAGAGCACTAAAACTCTGCATGTTTTTGTTTCTGAGAGTGTAATCATTTAAATCGTCATGTGCAGTTTTTGGCTGGAGTGAAACATGCCGGACTCATTCAATATCGTTTCCTGCACTCCCTTTTTACATGGAGTTACCATAGACAGTGAAAGAAATGGACACAGCAACGCCATAGACTTCGATGGAGTCCAGTGAAGTCAATCAGAAGCACTTTTTCGATGATGATTGAGAGTCGCTGGGCAGCTGCAAACTGAGCTTGATGACGTAGATGTGACGTGAGCAACCTGTCAAAGTTTTAAGTCTTCTGGTAGCTGTGCCAAGAGAAATCTCTTTGTGGATACATGTTTCTTCATATGAATTCACTTGCCCCGTACGGAAGTATTTCCAGTCCATCAAAATGTTTGTTTTGATGCTATAATAGACTCTCTATGGGCTTCTCCCTTGACTGTATGCCTCTATGTCCCCCAGATTGCCTGCAGGCTTCTCCTGACTATACGATAATGTCTCTACTGTGGGACAGAAAGTAGCTGGGTTATGAAAATCAAAAATGGCTGCTACGGGGCCATAATGTGAGATACAAGGTAATGGAGCCTTTTATACAGTGCGGCTGTGGCTCAGGTGTAGAGCGATCGCTCTGCCCAATTGGAAGGTTGGTGATTTGATCCCTGGCACTTCAGTTCCATGTCAAAGTGTCCTTGGGCAAGACACTATGTGTGTGAGTGTTTCTGATGAGCAGGTGCCAGCTCGTACGGCAGCCTCAGCCACAGTGTATGAAAATGTGTGAATGATGAATGATTCCTGTAAAAAAAAATAAAAAACAAATAAATATCGCTTTGAATAGTCTTTCAAACTAAAAAAGCACTATATAAGAACAATACATTTACATTGTTTTCTTTAGAAAAAAACAATGGAGAAATACAGTCTTTAAATGCTTCAGATGTAAATTTATTTGCTGTCAAAGTGATGCCAAGTGGAATGCATAACGGAAGGTGATGACTTGCTAGCAGCAGAATCTCACCATAGGAGGTACGCTTTCCGGATGTTCGCTTACCCCCTTGGGAGTTACTGCATGTGGAAGCAGCATATTCAAAGAAAGTCCAGTTTTTAATATTCAATCACCAATAGTGATTTCCTAGAAATGGATTAAGAGGACTACATAGAACATGTGGGAACATATTTGTTGTGAATTATTTCTTGTGTTGCAGAGAGATAGTTGAGAAGATGACCATATCCATACCCTAATATGAAGCTATAGAGCCAGCAGGTGATTACCTTAGCCTAGCCGAAAGACTGGCGACAGATAGCCTTCCTTTGAAAGGTAGGCAAAAAAATGTCTTCCAGCTAACAGTGGATCAGTCTTATCCATCTATCTATCTATCTATCTATCTATCTATCTATCTATCTATCTATCTATCTATCTATCTATCTATCTATCTATCTATCTATCTATCTATCTATCTATCTATAATTATTTTATATTTTCAACATGTGTTGCATTTTACAAAGAAGCTGGATTGTGACAGAGGTTTGCTACATTCAAGAGTTCCAACAACAGCTACAAATCCTGGCAAGGTGTCCTTTATGAAGACCCTGAACCCCCTACCTGCTGCTTATGTTATGACTTGGGATTTTGGTCAATAACAAGAGTGGATGCACAAGGGCACCGGCGTACTTGACTGACATACTGAACTCACTCTGCTCACTGAATGTAAATGCCTCAGGATACAAGTTGCAAATGTACATTTGACAGGTTCACTCTGGCAAAGCCCTGTCACTTTTACAATACTAGCTTGACACATCACCAGAGAAGTTAGATTTACTAAGTGACATACTAACTGTGGTTTGTGAACATTTGCTGCAATGGATTTACTTGATTACATTGTTTGCAAATCTCAAAACTGCAAGCCAGCGGTTTTATTAAGAGCTTTCCCTTTTCTCAGCAAAAAGTAGGCGGTGGCTGCATTTATCCTTTTTTTATTTTTTTACAGTCAGGTCATAACTTCTGATTTTCCCAACACTGCTATGCATCTGTCACTTACCCGCAGAGACATCAAGGTTGTTCCTGTTGAGTCTCGTTGTCGACAGCACCCCCCAACCCCACCTCACATCTGTACTGGCTCACGCACGCTTGCAAAGACACACTAAATAGGTTAATTTCTCTGCTGATCTGGGATTTGGAAGTGTTCGACTTTATTGAAGAAGCTGACACAGATCAAGATTTTGCAGTTCATGGATTAAATCTTACCTCTGGTTAAATCACGGAAGTAGCTGTCACTTTGGCAATCAGTTGTCTAGAGCGGGCCAACCAATTATTCTCAATCAGATATAAGCTCCAATAAATGTTTGTACAAGAGATGTAGTATTATGATTTCTATTATTTTTATAGTTGCTCTGGTTGGTGTTATCTACCTTTTTCTCCTGAAATGCTGTTAGAGTGCAGACACACAGGGATAACATCGTATTGGATGAGCCAAAAACCAAGATTCCTGAAGCTGGAGATTGAAGAGCGCTTTCGTAATCTCCTATAATCCTTTTTGTTCACCCAGGAGATTGTCCTCCTTTAGAAGTTTCCAGCCAGACAAAGAGGTGGATCGTGTGATGGTATCAACTCTAATAGACTGGGGAGGTTGAGGAAAAGGCTAACCACCTCACTGTGTCAAATGGGCCCAGGTTCAAGGAAGTCAGCGCTTTCTCAATTATTTTCTAAATTAACTGACGAGCTCCATAGAGATTTAGCAGCAACTATCTAAGGTATAACGGCTCAGAAATGGTCAGGAAAGAGTTCAGGGGTGTGATCCTCATGTCAAAGTACTAACATACCTCTCAGATACTTACACTTTTCAACAAATACCTTTTGTAGTCTTTTCCGTATTGTTAAAGAATTCCATTCAAGAATAAATGCAGTTCAGTGACTGTACGTTTGTGATGCATTAAGTCAGCTGTGAATGTGTTCCTGCACACTCCTCTCTCTCTTCCTCTTGAGTAGTTCATTTGTTTTTGAATGTTCCGAAACAGCAGGGCTTTAAATTTGTTTGTTTGATGTCAAATTATTGACAATTGATTATTCTCACTGGTGTGGACAACAGTGGAGTTCCCAAAGCCAAAAAGAAAACCTCATATTATCAGTATGTGGACATTGTTCCTACTCCCGCTGCTGTGAAATATTGGTTGGGAGCGATGCGCCTTCATGAGTACAGGGGTAATAAGAGACTTGAAAGGTCAGATCATCTTTCTTCGTGTTGTTTTAATGGAAAGTGTGGCCACTTGCCAAGATCTGTGTGTTTCAAGGACCCCAGGTTAAGTAATGCTAAGTCTCCAGTTAATAACAAAGTTTTTCCAATAGAGTTTACAGAGCCTGCTTTATTACAAGAAGTGTCTGCAAGCGCTTTGAATAGTTTTGAAACTAAGAAAAGCAACAGATTCATGCTGAGACCTGACATTTTTAAAGAACAGCATGGCAAAAAATAAAATGCCCTGATTGTAGGGAAATGTTTTAATTAACATGTAGAGTTGTGGAATATAAAAGATAGACATTGTATGTGTTTTTTTTCCAGGCACCCCATGAGTTTGATTACATTTTTCTATTTGTAATAAGTCAGTTGGGTAAAATAAAAATATTTGATTTTTTAAATCAAATACTTAAAGGATTCAAAAAATAAAGCAGTTAGCTGCATGAGAAGAGTCACCAACTGATGATCAAAATGTGCTTTAAATACAAAATTGTGTAATTAGTACATAATCAAGAAATTGCTTTCATTATTTTATTTTCCCTGAAACCTGAAGACAGATATTTCAGAGTATTCCTACAGTGGGTGTATATTGACATGTTGGACTCTTTGAGATCACAGAGAACATATTATTCAGCTGTACTTGACACAGAGTTCTGGCATTTCCAACAGGGAGGGCAGCATGATGTTAAACTGTCTCGTCAACTCGGTCAGGTTCAAACAGAGCACAGTCTGTCACTGGCTCCTTAGCATTTGAGAGGCAGAATGTACCAAACTATAATTCACCACCTACTCACAGGTCAGCCGGCTCCCATCTAGTTAGGCTAATCATTCAACTAGAACTAGAGTTACACTATGTAACCCTTGGATCAAGAAGTAAATATTATATTGAACAATTACATAAATAAATGAAAACTGCAAAGGTAAAAGGAAAAAAAAATGCTAAAGCTGATATACACGTACATATTATCGTGTCGGAAAATAATCTACCTGGCAGTCAAAGCTAATTATTTGCTTCGATAGCCCCTGGAATAAAGCCCTGCAACACAAAAGTGTCTAGCTGGCTGCCCCACTATTTTGCAAGCATAACTGATATACACAAAATGGCACCAGGCCAGTAGAAGACACTGTCAGAGCAGGTCAAAAACTGAATCCCTGCAATATGTTTGAGAGTACCTAACAAAAGTGGCTACATTTTGTTTTGCTTTATTCCCCCAGTAGCTGACTGTGTAGCACTAAAGAGGTATTTGAGGACTAGTCAACTGATTCAAACACGGTATCACATAGAGCTGGACAATAAATCGATATATCGATGTTGTGATGTGAGACTAGAGATAGTCTTAGATTTTGCATATCGTAATATTGCAATATGGCATAAGTGTAGTCTTTTCCTGGTTTTAAAGGCTGCATTATAGTAAAGTGATGTCATTTTATGAACTTACCAAACTGTTCCAGCTGTTCTTTTAGCCTTTATCCACTGATACTGTATCCACATTACTGAGGATTATTTATCAAAAATCTCCTTGTGTAAATATTTTGTAACAGCATTAATAGTCAACACTACAAAATCGTTAGTTATAGTGATATTTGTTTTTCTCCATATTGCCCAGCCCTGGTGTCATGGCAATTTGTGAAATTGTGACGTTATTTTTTAATCACGACACGATTTTTTCGTTTATTCGTGTTGCAGAGAACTTCTTTGAGAACGTATTTGTGCTGGTCACTATGTAACGGGAAGCATCGATTTTGGAAAAGAAAAACGGGGGGTCTGTGGGGGACGCACCGGTTGGGTTAAGGAAAAGAACAAAAGGGAAACGATATGCTACTCGCCGGGAAAAAAAGAACGGTGAAAGGACACGCGGGGACACGATTCTGGAGTGAAAGTCCTGTGTTGTTGTGACCCATCCACCACCAACCCAACCAACCTCCCTATGCAAATTTTCAGGATTTAATAATACTCGCTACCGTCATTGTGCTGGTAACGCAAAGCATGCTTCTCATTGAAATACATTACTTTAAAAATTGCCCTCACCAACACGAAAAAAAGTGTCATTGTACATGATTCAATAGATTAAATAACATGACTATTTAATGAACTGCCAAGAGACTGGGTTGCTGATCATGTCTTTTTATGTAAAAGACTAGATGCATCAGCCAGTAGAGAAATATGAACAAGAGGAATGGGTTAGAGTTTATTCACACCACTGTTGATGCAGCAGTAGAGACTCTATTCACAGCTCATTTACAGAAACATCATCACCATGTCAAGTTTATTTATTTTTTTAAGTTTACATTTTAAAGATGACAATTATCTGACATTAAGTCAAGTCTCAAATGCAATTTTCAGCACAACACTGACTCATTTCTGCTCTTGCTTTTAGCTTTTTTTTTTATTTATATTGCCTACTATAGTTAGTTATATATTCCGTTCTGGTCTGTAATGCCATTTTAATAGAAATCCCCTTTTTTTGTTGATTGAATGCTGATATGTTCAGGTTCAGAGGTATTGGACCTCAGCCACAGCTCAGTTTGACAGATGATGTGTAACCTAAGATCCTCTGGATCTTAATACTGTTGGCTGCCTTACTCCTTGACCCACTTTTAATGATTATTCTGCTTTAGGCGAGTGGATTAGTTTCTGTCTATAGTCTTGAAGAATGAAAGAGGAAATTGACCTGCCTCTTTTCTGAAAATAGGATTTCATGAAACATCATAACTTCACTCCTAAACGATTTTTTTTGTGTGAAATTTAAGCTGTTATGGTTTGGACTGTAAACAGAGCACTGACCGAATTTTTTGCATAAATGATCATTTGATTGTGAAATCATTTGCATCAGTTAACACTGTACTACAAATGCTTGTTAAGAAATATACACAATTAAGTCATTATGTAAAAGTATCTGCATTTTAATATTTTGTCCAATCACAATATCATCATGAGTACTTTGAAGATCATTACCGTAATTTAAAGTAGAACTGTCAGTGGATCAGGTCTTTGTTCATTTCACTATGTAGAGCTGGTTGCTTTGTCTTAACAATAACCATTACAATTTAAGTTGGCCAGCTAGTGGCCCCTTCCGTCTGTCTGTCATTCAGTGGATGGTTAAGGTTAGGGTTACATATAAGAAAAGTTACCACAAGGGCTTCCCCAACTTCGTCCGACGCCAAAGGCAGATGCACTGGACGGCCCACATTATCTTTAGCTCTCCATTCCTGCATTTCCCTCACTAAATAATTTCTATGTTACATTGAAATTGCATGATCATGCTTGTAGGCTTTTTCTTATGTTTTCTTCAAATAGCAGCATCCAGCTTTTAAGTTTTTAAGCATGTGTTCTTCAAATGTGTTCGTCATGTCTGTAGTAGGGTTAGAGTTGTGTCTAGGACATATTTACAAAGTTATATCTGATTGGTATGTATTACCTGTCATCGACTGATCTATCTATCTATCTATCTATCTATCTATCTATCTATCTATCTATCTATCTATCTATCTATCTATCTATCTGTACACACACACACACACACACACACACACATATAACGAGAATATGCTTGAATCATATTCTCATTTGCAACATTTTTTTTCCACTTTTTGTTAGTGATGCCTTATTCATTTTCTAAAGCCCTCTCATCAAACATTATATGCTGTTGTGTTTTCCACTCACAACATGAGGCAACAGCAGTCCATGTTCAATTAACCTTTAGTTATACTGGAGAAATCATTAAGGAGCAGTTACAATGAAATTGAGACAATTTTTTTCAAAGAAAAACAAAACAACATCACAGAAAAGAAGCAGATACATGCTCCCGGTCAGCCATTGTGTGTTATTGCAGGGTTCACAAGTTCACAGGAACATACGTTCAATGGTTGCCAGAGGGTCTTGTCACTGGGGAAAAGCAGGATTTGCAATGAACCCTGATGTAACTGTTGAAACATATTAAATCAGGCTCCATGTGGTGATGTGGTTTTAGGAGCTAAGATAGCGAATTAACCCTACAGCGCAGATATAGACATACAACAAACGAATATAGACAGACATGTTGAGACGTCACACAAAGACACACACACACACACACACACACAAACACACACACACACAGACAACATTATATGTGCACGACATGCAGCTATTACATTCAATAAATCATAGACACAAATATAATACTCTGTCTAATTTTTTTGCAATGTACCTGTGTACAGTTTATCTGTAGTGGGAAGAGGTGCAGTCATAGATCACTGAGTTAGCATTGTGAAAGTTCATGGTTTGTGTATACTGTCGTTTTAAAGTAATAAATGTGATTGGGGGTGCATTCTCCCGATCCAAGGTTGCATAGTCATTTCCGATATAATGAAAAGTGAAGAAAGGCTAACCTTGACAATAATCAAAAATGAAAGAATAACCTTTTTAAAGTGTTTGTCTTCAGAGGTAAGGGTGATACGGTGCTGTATGAGTAGTCTGTAACTGAAAGAGGTTTTGGTGGGGGAAATATTGGTACAATGACAGTAACATCTTGACAGCAGTAACAGTGTTATCTTCATTCTCTCAACAGTGATCTATTTTTGTGTCTTCATAAAATAGCATTATTATGATTTTTTGGTTGATTTTGTTTTTGTTTTCAAAATACCTAACTTTATGTTTAATTGTGGAGGATATGTACTTTACTTAATTAGTTGAAGGTAACTACAAACTGATTATTTTTTATACAAAATGGCTGGTGCCTATGTACCTATTTTAGTTTAAATGGCTTGTTTTCCTCTATCCATGCAGGAATCATCAGGACTGCCTTATCTGACATGGACCGGGAAGCCAGAGAACATTACACCGTTGTAATCCAAGCCAAAGACATGGCAGGCCAGGTTGGAGGCCTCTCCGGCTCCACCACCATCAACATCACTCTGACAGACGTCAACGACAACCCGCCCATGTTTCCCCAAAGTGTGTATACATTGTCACCTGAAAACGACAGCCCAGTTAACAAAATACAGGCTTAAGATAAGTATTTTGCAGAACAACCAGTAAAAAACAACAGTTAAATGAATAATAAGCAGGTTAGAAAAGACAACAGGAAGATCTTCATTGTCTTTGGCCATAGCCTCTATTTAAAAACTCTTTACCCTGAGACATTTATATCTTTGCATAACTAACCAGAAGGTTAATTTTGCAAAATAACCAATGTTAATGTGTTAAAATTCTACTACTAACCTAAGTAGATAGCTTATTGAATAGCCAAGCTGTGCCTGCAAATCTAATCAGCTGTTCTCAGCTATTTTGTCCTTGAGCAAAAGACCTCCACCATATATGCCTGAGGCATTTCCATTAGACGTAAAACATTTGTTAAGAGTTCTTTACTGTATATCCCCCGTGGAAGTGGAAATATAGCACATAACTGTAAGAAAATCCATTTTTTAAATCATTCACACTAGAGCCGAAGTCCTAAAGTTCTGTACATGAAAGACTGGCAGATTATTCTTTACACTGTAAAGAGTGTATTCACTGTCCTTGCTTCTTGAATGAAGAAGAAACATCAACATCAGTATTTGCAGGGAAAAAATTATTTTAATTATAATTTTTTCATGCATGCAATGATTAACCGTATAGCCATCCCCGAGGGTTTAGAGAGCAAATCATGGATTATTGAGGCTTCCCCTTGTAGACCTACGAAGCATTCCTCACTATGATGTATTACACTTCATTATTGTGTGACTTAGTGGTCTATTTTTTTTTTTTTTGCAGTCTGAATTTTCTCCATCTTAATGATGAATTTAGGAAATGATGAAGTTGTGACCCGTTGTCTTTGAAAGTGCCTCATTGAGCACAATCCACCACTACTCTGAGTTTTTCATGTTGTGCTGCAGTGAAAAACTATTTCAAAACCATCAACATTGTCTGAATTCATCTGGCTCAGAGTTTGATCTGTTCCATTGCAGTGCTGTGAACCTCGGCTCAGCATTTAGTGTCAATTGAGGCATTGCAGTATTTTTAATGACATTCCCTCAGGAACAAAGGGTGACAAAATCAAATTGCTTAGCTAAGCCTTTTAAGGAGAACATTCAGACAGCGTGGGGGCAGGTCAACTTGTGTTTAAAAGAGTATTTTTGGCTATCTCATCACATCATTGTTCATCAACAGAAAATTACCAGCTGTACGTCCCTGAATCAGCTCAAGTAGGGAAACCAGTGGGGAAGATCAAAGCCAACGATGAGGACCTTGGCATCAATGCAGACATCAAGTACAGCATCATTAACTCAGAGGGGGCCAACACGTTCTCCATATCCACAGACAGGGACACGAGAGAGGGGATCATCAGCCTCAAAAAGGTAAGAACATGCTGTCTACAAGACAGAAATGTGATCTTTCAGAGACTTCTCGGAAGGAAATAGTCATCCGTCATTTGCCTGGACAATGATTTAAAGGTGGGTGTACTGTGGAGTTTTGAGCACAAGTAGGGCTGTAAAGCAAGTCCTCATATTGTTTGTAAGAATTAATTTACGAGCATATGAGGACACTCATTCATACACAATTCTGCCATCTGCAGAGGGTGGTAATAGTTGGTGGAAGAAATGTAAAAGAGGAGTAGCTGCTGATGTACACTGTTCAAAAAGTTCCAAATAATTAAAAAAGTAGGATTTGTCATGGCTTAAAGGTAGGAAATGCATTCAAAATATAGATCTAAGAGGCTTACAATTCTATAGTAGTGTTGAGTTAAATAAAATAATTTGGTTCACAGCAAAAACTCCACAGGATTCTAACTATCATTTCCCATCAACACACATGACATTAAACTGACAGCTCTCAGACAACTCATATTACATCTAATTTATTTTTGTAAATATTTGTCTATATTTTTTCCATGTTCGTTAGATTACTTCAGGTCAATGGTTTCTAAACATTTTCACATCAAGGGCCCGTAAACTGACACAATTTAGACTACAGACCCAATTTCATAAAATGTTGTACCAAGGTCCACAATCTGTGTGTATGTTTTGCAGGAAGTGTGTGAAACCCATGACCAAAATAGTCATACATTCTGTCATTGTGTTACTTATAGATGGAATTATAGTGAAAATATATATATTTAATAATTTCCGCTTTTTCTGGGGTCCCCCTGGAACCTTCTCAAGGACCATTTTTTAATCACTGGTTCAGAGAAAGAGTGAAAAATAGCAAAAACATAAGATGATGACTATTTTCTATTCAGTTTGTCTAAATAACACAAATACTGTAACTTAGTAAGCCCTAAGTTAGCATTCACCTATTGGTCTATGCAGATAAAGTGTAACTACTTTGTCCTATAAGTGTGCTAATTATATTTCCCCATGGTGCCTTTCCCCCAAACAGCCTCTGAACTACGAGAGAAAGAAGACCTACACTCTCCACATCGAGGGGATGAATACACATATGGATCCTCGTTTTTCCTATCTTGGCTCTTTCAAAGACACCGCCACCCTCAAAATCACAGTTGGGGATGTGGACGAAGCTCCTGTGTTTTCTATAGATCATTACATCATGGACGTATATGAGAACTCACCGAGTGGCACAGAGGTGGGCGTCGTAACAGCTCGAGATCCTGACAGCAGGAACAGTCCTGTCAGGTAAAAGACTTTAACTCCTACATATCAATCTGCATAAATGAGTACAAATATTCCGAAGCAGTGCAGCTCTGTGGGCATGCTGTCTTATTAGTTTTGCATCATTGAATATAATTGAAGATCTACAGCTTTACTTGTTAAGAAATATCAGACAAGCCCACTGCAAAAGTAAAGGGTAAGAGAGGAGGTTGTGAATATTATGAGGCTTATTTTGAGGCTCAGTGCTCTTTTAGATGTGACTGGCAGCCAATGAAACTGTCATTTTGTCAACTAATTGGTTGCCAAATACCTCATACAGTGGTGCTCAAAAGTTTACATACACATGCTTAAGTTGACTAAAAGAGGAATAAAAAAATCATGTTTTGGAAATTTATTTTAATACCTAAATTAAAAATGAGGTAAAATCCAACCTTTAAGGACACCAATTTTCTTTGTGAATGAATAACGTATTGTAAATAAATAAATGTTCTTATTTAAAATACAGGGTCATAAGTATACATACCCCTATGTTAAATTCCCATAGAGGCAGGCAGATTTTTATTATTAAAGGCCAGTTATTTCCTGATTCAGGATATTATGCATCCTGATAAAGTTCCTTGGCCTTTAGAATTAAAATAGCCCCACATCATCACATACTCTTCACCATGCTTAGAGATAGGCATGGGATACTTTCTATAAAATCATCTCTCAATGCAAATCAAACCAGGTATTAGTCTAACTGAAATAAAACCATGCCTATCTCTAAGCATGGTGAAGAGTATGTGATGATGTGGGGCTATTTTAATTCTAAAGGCCAAGGGAACTTTATCAGGATGCATAATATCCTGAATCCAGGAAATAACTGGCCTTTAATAATAAAAATCTGCCTGCCTCTATGGGAATTTAACATAGGGGTATGTATACTTATGACCCCTGTATTTTAAATAAGAACATTTATTTATTTACAATACGTTATTCATTCACAAAGAAAATTGGTGTCCTTAAAGGTTGGATTTTACCTCATTTTTTAATTTAGGTACTAAAATAAATTTCCAAAACATGATTTTTTTATTCCTCTTTTTAGTCAACTTAAGCATGTGTATGTAAACTTTTGAGCACCACTGTATATTTTCTTAGAAACACACCAGTCTTTGCCAGATGGACTTCTATTATATTTCCAAATAGGCTGATTACCATATCTGTTTGGATTAACCTAGGTGGTAAAGCATATGTACTTTGATAATGAGAAAATCCATTCTTGCCAAACTTGTCCGTAGCTTAAAAGAAATGGCTTGCTTATTAATTCATAGTTTTTTTGACATTCCGGTTTACCAGTGAGATGTATTTTGCTGCAAAAAAGAGGGCCTTTTAATTTCCCCCTTAGGTTTAACCAATCTGTTAAGATTATTTCTGCCTCCAAGAAATGTTAGTCTAACTAAAACTCCAATTTGCATGTACCTTATAATTGTAGCTTCTGTTGAAAAGCATTTCAACAGAAGCACTAGAGACTCTAGTTTGCACAGGTACAGTATATGTCAACATGATGTATGATGCATGTTCAACATATGCAGTATGTTTTTTTTTTGTCTTCAAGCACAGTATGACAATATTCTAAATATGGAGTCTGCCAAATTAAGGATTTTTCAGGTGGCTTTGAACTATCACTATAGAGCATAATCTTAAATAGATTAGGAGATGTACTGCATTATGTTTAGTAGCCCTTGCCTTTTGTGTTCCTCCTACTTTAAATTCCCTTTAAACATTAGCAATATGAAATTTGATAAAAGGTTATTTTGTTTGCAAGATTGTGAAGCAACCCGAGGTAATACAACCGCTTAGCACATTTGAATGCTACCTAACCACATAATTGTGAACTGTTTTAAAAATATGGATATTGGCCTTAGGGAGTTGTCTAATCCTAGGTTTAAGCTCTGCACGTGTTCCTTGTTTCATGACATTACACTGAAGCAACTCTGCACTGCTTGTATTAATTTTAATTCCCTAGATTGCCTTTGTGGAAATGATGGAGTAAGTGTAAACATGAAACTTCTCATAAGAGAAGGATTTGCTGATATATCAATAAGAAGCAATCTTCTGTTGCTGCTATGACAAAGGTTATAGGATCACCGTTTAAAGCCTTGCCAAAGGCTACGGAGCCCACAGGTTTTCTAAGCCAGCATTAAACACAATCAGACATTTGAGCATACTACTGTACTCCCTGTTTTGGAGAAGTGAGTTCTGTGGTTCTTAACTTTTAAAAAAATATTTTTTGGTGGCTGTTTGCCCTTAGGACAGATATAGACAGGAAGTGTGTGTGTGGGGGCAACATACAGTGAATGGCCGCTCTGGACTGAGCCTTGGTACATGGGGCACACAAGACACTGGGTAAAAATGATTCTTTGATTCATGTCTTAAGAGTCTTAAGAATATGTGAAAGACTTGTTGTAAACAAGAAGGTAATCTACATATGAAAGAGTTCCCTTGTTCTCCTTGTGGGATACCTCCTCCTCGACCATTCCTACAGTACATCACTACCAATGTTCACCACATAAAGAAGAAGGCAGCGGGAGGTATTTCTATGACAGCCAATTGAACCCAGAAATAAAAAGCTAAACAACTGTTCCAATGCGCCCTGTGTTGGTATCAGAATGCAGAAGGGATCAGTAGGCTATTTGGCTCTCTTTGATCATCAGAAGTCTGCCCATGCATGCAATGAAATAAACATGTCATTGAAGTGACATTTCAAATGGTAGTCTAAATTGACATCTAAATAGGCAAAGTTGTGATGGCTCATTACCTCTGTTTGCTCTTTTACATTATCATAATCATCTGAGCAGTTGGGGAAAGGTCTTGGCCTGGTTGCTTTAACTTTCATGAATTCGGATGAGCCCGGTCTTCAGCTTGTATTAACGTCCTTCAAGTGGAAACTGCTGTACTAGCAAATAAACTGATGGAAGTACTGAATTTTGAATAGATACCAATGAAATGCCAGGGAAGGCTACCAAACGAGACACTTGATTACATCCCAGTTTGAACATATTCTAGTAGCTTTACATTGAAATTAATCATAGAAATATACTTCTGAAAGCAGATTAGTCATTTAAAGGAAACATTCAACTCATTAATATTAATGATCTCCACAGAATCCCAATGACTTTGGAGATTATTATCTCTATATTATTTAGCGCCACCTACAGGTCAAAATTCACTCGTCTGAAACTACCTCTAATACTAAGGACTACGTTTCTATCCGCTATATATTTGTCATCCCAGTATGCTAACATGCTAACATTAGGCTGACAAAATAATACAGGTTTAATGTGCTTCTCAAGCCTGCACATGAGCAAACCTGCATTTTTTCCAGATTATATTGTGTTATATTGTATTATGTCTTCATTTTACACCCACCTCCTGACAGAAGGTTGGATCAATCATTCAGCTTGTTTGATGCGTAGAGCTGCATGCCGCGCTGTTAAGAGTTGGAAAGTGTACCGCAAAGTTACTTTTTAGTTCTTTTTGTCCAACTGACAAGTTTGTTTTTGTGCTGTGTAATAGGCATAACCGCCTCACTGGGCTTCAATACTAGGCTTTTAGTCTTGCTGATATTTAGTGCACTCTGAAGCTTTTACAATTAGAAAACAATCTATCCACAATTACTGCATTGGATGTCTGAAGAAAAGAAAAGACTTTCTTCTATGAAGCGGTTTTTGGAAACTAATCATTACATGGTGTAACATCTTGTACTTTTGGCTAGTTTTCTAAAAGAATAAGAGAATAAATTATCAAACACACAAACTTAACATCACAGATTTCTCACCAGTATAGTGTTGTTCAGTGGATATTTTCCTACAAGCTATACAATAACACGTTTCTCTTCTTGACAAAGCAAATGCTTAGCACCTAAAGTCAAACTTTTACTGCTGAAAAGGCTTCGTTCTCTTATGGACCTGAGTATTTAATAAATCATGACAACATTTCTACTGAGGCTTTAGGCTACTCTTGTAAGCAATCTAAGCTGAAACGAAAATAGTCCATTATTTCAAATAAATCCAATCCTAGCATTAATATCCCTATACGTTTCCTTCTCTCATGCCAATTGGAAAGTGTCGGCTATATTACTCAGGAGAATGAATGCTGGATTAAAGGTGTAAATAGGTCATTAAGAGTAAATTAGGGAATACACAGTCAATGCTCATTTCGTGCTTGGACTCATAAGAGTAGCAGCTGAGCCCATTTTCTGCTTTGTATTCCACAGGCTGCTTTGCTCCTAGTTTGATAACAATGTTGCTGGAAAGCCATTACAACAGTGTAAACATTGCCAGCAGAACATTGCCTTTTGTCATTATTAAATATTGAAGATAATTGCTCTTGACTTAATAATATGTATTTTCAGAACATTCTGTCAAGACCTAAAGTCCGTTTGAAAGCAGTAAGGATTATTCTATCCGTGTGCTTTACAGCTGGGACGACACTTTGAAGATCAGAGAAACATATGAGCATCCCCTTTGGCCTGTGCTGTGTTTGCACTTTATTTCACAGCGTGGTTTTGGTTGACAGAATCTCGTATCATTAATGTAAGGTTTAGTTTTCTGGTTTTATACATTTTGTTACCTATTAAATATATATTACATATGCGTTCACACACATCAAGTACCTGCATTGTGTTTTGAGACATTTAACTAAGTACTATTTGGCTTTAAAGGGGCACTCCACTTTTACACAATTGTGAATTTACTCGTAATGAGCAGTAATTCCCAGTCTGGGAAAGCAGTTGTTTAATGTGCCCTGTGGCTCTAAAGGGAGCTTTCCAAAGTTTGAAAAAACAAACAAAAACCTGACGATACCATCAGTTATCTCGGGTGGAGCTTGGATTGGATACTGCTAACTTCTATCAGAAGGAAGAGAGACCCCACTGTGTTGTAGGTCACAAGACATGTAAACATTTACCTTCCATGCTCTATGGCTTTTAATGTAACTTTTGAAACTTAAAAAATTGTTTTTTATTTATAGTCCCCCTTTTCACAGCTGCCTCTTTTCTTATGTGAGACATTTCAGCGCCTGCTCGCCACACATTGTGTGTCAGAGATTTTTTTGTTCCCGGTTGGTTCTCTTATTCTGATGTTGCCAGGAACCTTTCTGATGTAGTTACAGAAGGCTCAAAGTCCAATGTCAACTGTTTGAATGATAATGTGGCACATTCATTTAAAGTGTACTAATTGCAGTCGTAAAGTTACATCTAATTGTCTTTTCAACAGCATTGCAATTACCACAAATTCATTTGTCTTCATGTTCAAATTTCATTTAAATGCAGTCGAACAAATACAGGGCTGGGTATCGTTTAATTACGATACCGATAGCAGTACCCTTAAGGTGATTGCGATACCAATAGAGTTCATTTGATAGCTTTTTTTTTTCTACCTCATTCAATACCTCATCTTGTGAATGGAAGCATCTCAGCATGCTGAACTGCAACCTTTTAGATATTAGATACACTGTGCTCAACTTCGTCGACATCACATGTCACATTAAATCAATAAACGATTGCAGTGATTGGCTGCAGACAAAAACATACAAATATTCCTTTTTTTTTTTAATCTAGGAGCAAAAAGGACCAAATGCAGGTACCATTGTATCAAGATTTTGATCCAACTACTGATACCTTAAAAAGGTATTGAATACAGATATCCAGCCCTAATAATATACAACCTACAGTATAACTTAACCTTCACTTCACAACTACATTTTTCACAGCTTTAACTTTAACATGACATCTTTTGACCCGTAAATCAAGAAAATTCATGCTTACTTGGCACAACCACCTAACTGTGCCCTCTAGCTTGCAGATTATTTATGGCAATCTTTTCCATCACTGTGTTTTTTGAAAAGTGGATAGATAGGAAAATATTTTCCTTTTCCTAATAGGTACTTTTTGGACAGCAAAGAGGAAGGAGTAAGGTACTTCAAAATCGATGAAATCAGTGGACTTATACGGACAACGCAGCCTCTGGACAGAGAAGACATGGCTTGGCACAACATCACTGTGATGGCCTCGGAGGTTGGTAGGTACCAGCCTGCTTTCCATTAACAGAATGTTTACAAGTGGGCGAGTCAACGAAATGCACCTGCTGTGTCTGTTTGCTCTTTTGTGATTCTTCATGAGTGAGCAGATGAAGATTTTCTTGCCATGTTGACATGGTTTTTACCTTCTATTATACAAACAGATTATGATTTAATTTTCATCTCGGAAAGGTAAAGAAAGTCTGGAGACTTGAAGATGTTCTAGTTCTGTCTAAATGTTTATGTGAATTAGCAATTTTATGTAGCTTTATTTTAGAATTATCTGTATATGGTATTTGTATATTTACATTAGTAATTAATTTAACAATTTTGTAATACACTAGGTTAAATATACATACCATTCTCTTCAACTTCTGATATATGCATATTTAAAATAACCAGGGTATTTTTCACCTACAGGGACTGTAGTAAACACATGAAAATACTATTATCCACTTGCCGGGATGAGGCAGTTAAAAGAGATTGCTCTTTCTTTACACACTCATCTTTTTTGGCCCCAAGCTAATATGCGACATTCTAAATCGTTCTCAGAATTGCCATGAAATAATGGCTGAGCTTTGTGTCACAACAACATGCTTTAAAGAATAGAAATTCAAAATAATGGTAGGTGCTATACTTCTACCCTGAAGCCTCCCCCCTCCCCCTTTTCTACAAGATAACCAACCACCCTGAGGGGATCCTAGTCAGAAAATAGCCCAGGTCTAAAAATCAATATCAATAAAAAGGATGTTCCATAAAAAAGAATGGCGTCATGAGTCTGCACTGCACACTATCCCTTTACCTATGGAATGAAATCATTAGCACCATTTTGCCACTGAGCAGATTTTATTCAGACGTTCACTTCACATGTTTTGATGAAACTGAATACTTAACACGTTAACAGACACACATCCACGGCAGCGGGACTCTGAGGCTACATTTACTTTGTTACGTTTTAGTTTAAAAATAAATATCTTTTGTTACTTTTACACCTCACATTCACACTGTATGGGCATTTCAGAGCCCCTAACCGGAAACCTTTAAAAACACGGTTTTCACATCTGTTTCAGTCTCAACAGCTGCAAACGGACACCCTTGCCAACAGCAATACTGACGCCAAAGACTCGCCGCCTGATTGGGTCTAGTTCACTGAAACTAAGATAATAACGTTACGTTGGTAACCACCAGCAACGGGCAGGGTATACATTGCTGCCTACTGTTTATCCACATGCACATACCCAATATACGAGAATGTTGCTGAGATATGCGATTTGGGCGTGTTAGTTTAAACCAAGATTAGTTCTTCTACTGGAGCTAAAAAACACGTGTGCATGGACATCGCTTTTAGACCAAAACCCTAAAGCAAAACGTAGCAATGTAAATGTAGCCTCAGTCTATGTAGCCCAGTTGTCAGGCCACAAATCCACCAATTACACATTTTGGAAAGAATGCACAAAAACAAGAACCATAAGCTGCAATAAGCAGCAGCTGTCGCCTGCAGCTATTCAGCCAACCAGTTTAGTGTCACTACTTTCTCTTTAATCATTTCTCTAACTCTAACCAGTCTGCTAATTTGTATTTATAGATCACATCACATTTATAATTCCACATAGATGCTTGTATTCTGTTCATTTTCTGACTAAAACCAAGTAACACTCAAGTCTTTGTTACAGAATTATTTTGTTGAATTTAGAAAATAAAATGTGGGTTCAGCCATGAGAATATCCCATTTCAATGGTAAAATTCAGCTTTCAACAAGGATAAGTATTAGTATTATCATGATTCTTAGCATGGTCAATCCAAGGACTTTGTTTAAAATAGTTAACAAGTATGGTGCAGTTCATATTGAGTGTTCCGCTCCAGTTATTAGGGCAGTACGTATGTTTAAATAGCAGTATTTACAGTAATATCACAACCAAAAATGGTATTTAAACACACCTGACACCAGATGAGTTAATAGTGAAAGTAGCAATTAAAGTCTGGAGAAAACAAGGATGAAGGAGATCATTTGCATATTGATTAGAATGTTTTCAAATAGGTTATAGAGTGAATTTGTCTTATAATTAACTATAAAATCAAATTAGTCCCAATTGTTTCAGTGTCATTTTCTACATTGGAAATTAATTAAATCAATGCAGGCCCTGCTAACTCCAACAATTGCTATCAGGTAACTTGGTAATTTGTAATCATAATTAGGCAAATCTCTTGCCAACTGACAGAGGTGCTGCATGCTAATGTTTCCTTATCTCATAACCTCTCCTTAGAATTCAAGGATACAGTTAAATGCCAAGACGCTGACAAAAAAGGAGACATTTTTACCACTTTGAATGACCAGGGACAAACAGTGTCATAGAAAAAAAGCAGCCCGCACAGTTCACTGCAAACCATCCTTCAGACACTTTGCACTGCCTTCTAATGGCTACCAGGAGTAGATGGACCATAGTGAGTGAGTGGATTAGAGAATTAATGCATGATTGAATTAGTTGGAGGATCATCTGGTACTTATCATAAAAAAAGAGGAAACAATTGTCTTAATAATACAGCAGGTGCAATGTAAGACTTGTCTTCAGGCAGTAAAAAAAACACCATGCATGGGAACCTTCATGCACAAGATAAAGTAAATAAAACTCAGGAAACATTAGTTTAATAGAAAGACTGCCTGCTTGACTTTTTCCTATTCCAGGAATTGCTGAGGGGGCATGCTATTTTTCAGCACTTTCCTGCTACACATGCATACTGTAAAGCATACTCATACCTGGAAGCTACCAAGTAAAAGCAATCTTCTTCTCATGGGGACTGAAGTTCCCCATAGGTTGATGGTTAAATGCTTTGCTCTAAGGCACATCAGTAATATTTCTGGGGTTGTAATTGTAATTCATGTATTTGAACAGGGACAGTGCACCAAAAAAAATAGATGTCGTGTGCCAGGTTGTAGCAGTTGTAGTAGTCTCTGTAGGGTTAGTTTAACATCTTAACAACAATTAACATCTTAATGCTAGTGTTAAAATAAATATTAAAAAAAAGAATGGTTACTTTATATTAAAATGACGAGGAGGCAGAAGAAGAGGTAAAGCATAAGATTTACATGCACGGGGGGCAAATAATGCATCACAACCAAGCACACCAACTGGCGCAAAAAAATGCTGCATGCTGATGATCAGATGTGCTTAATTGCCTTCTGCAACGTTGCATCCTTCAGTGCTTTTATACTGGCACAGCCTAAGACAAAACCCATAAGTAGTCTAACAAGAAGAGCACAGTGTGCTCCAGTTTAAAATAACGGTGTTGACGCTCCACTTTGTTATTAAGGCTTACATTTGACTTTCATCTTCTCTGTCACATTTTCTCTCTTTCTGCTACAGACAACCCCAGCCTGCTCAGCCACGTTCCTGTTACCGTCCAGGTGCTGGACGTGAACGATAATCCGCCAGAAATAGCTACAGACGAGGAGGTCATTGTATGTGAGAGCTTGAGGCCGGGACAGGTGAGAAATCTGCAACACCTATCTCTCTTCTATTTCTCTCCCTCTATATCCTCACATCTCTCTACACCGCCGACACACCTGAGAGGGTGTTGAGAGCTGTGCATTAATGTCAGACTCCATGCATTCTGCACTGAACTATTGTTTTCCTCAGCAGTTTGGGTTGCTCACTGAGAGCTGAGCTGTTAGAAAGCGTGAAGGCATTGGAGAGAGCTGCTTAATCATCCCTTGTTCAAAATGAGTATCTCAGCAGCAAGCCATGACGGCTCTAAATCGAAGCTCATTCCAATTTGCTCTCAGTAGTCTTTGATTCATTCGAATTAAGAAGGTTTTTTGAGATATAGAGCAATCAGCAGCACGGAAATGGCTGAAAGGGCGGTTCGGCAAAGGATGATGGAGTAAAGACCAGGAAGCCGACAACTAAATACATTTTTAATAGTTTTAAGCTTGTGAAAGTAAAGTTTGAATTAAGGTTTGCATTAAATTTGAATTAAGGTTGCATTACAGCCTCAGGGTTCTTGGCCCAGGGGATTAAGTGGGAAGATGTATTAGCTGTTGAATGAGACAGTGGCACACTACCATTAAAAGGCAACATGTATGAACGGATGGAGCTGCTTGTTAATGTTTTACAATCCGTTTTCATTTTAAGTTTTATACCGCAGACGTGTTTCGGATTGGTGTCCATCAAAATTAAGAGTCCTCTCTAGATCAATTCTCAAGGTATCTTAAAACAGCAGGAAACAATAGCAACAATACACCAGTAGCACTGACATATCCATTAATTAAAAATACCACAAACACACAATGATAATTTTAACACATCTCTTTGCCTATTAATATACTGTACATCATTATCATATATGTAAAACATGGAGTCCCCATAACACAGAGCTTCAGAGTTAAAAGGAACTACTGGGTTAGCATGGTGTTAGCTAAATTATCACCTTACATCAATGTATGACGCTTCACAATATTCACATTTTGACTTCATTCAAATTTGGCAAGTAATAGCAGGTGGTTATGGGTGCCTGCCAATAAATAATAAAATGAACTGATTTAGGGTTGGATTGTTTGATCTGGAGAGTGTGGAAATACAACACCTAGATGAGTGTGGAAATACAACACCTAGATGTGCTAACAGTGAGAGGAGGAATCGTGCCAACCTTAACAATCACAGCATTGTACTGCTCAATGATTTGAAATGGTTATTTCATTAATACATGTATTAGAGATGTGGTACAGTACTTTAACATCAGACCTCAATATCTACAGTTAAACCAAAATTCAAAATCAGAGCTGGAACTCAGTCATATGCTTAACCAAAAATGGCATTATGGACAACAACTTTGCACCCATTTAGAAAACAACCAAGGGGAGATCTTTCCTCAGGCAGGCATTTTCAATCTTACAGCCAATTGCATAACTTCATCTAGTTTTCCAGACATCCCAGTCTCCTAATTTTTAAGGGTAACAAGTGGCAGTTAGCGGCTTTTTCGCACCGACCCTAACAACTTAACTGTGGAGCCATAGACACTAGAAGAAATAGAACCCTGCTTTCCTGCCAGAATCATCTACCATTGACACCCTGTCAACCATGACATCTACATAAGTAAATAATAATTGTATTAATCTATACTGTTTATTTATCACCAGTTGGGAAATTACAATTTACACACTGTTTTCTTAGTAATCACAGGCCTGAAAATACACACACACATGCTCAGGACCTATTCATGCACAAATGGAGAGCTGTCAGAGTGAGTGCCAGCGCCAGTGCTGGACCAGCGCCCTGAGCGGTAACTAAACTCAAGCACCCAATAAGTACATCTTAGTACGGCACAGTTAAAGACAGAGGCACACCCCCAAATCTCAATTGAAGATAAGAGTTTCCCATGGTGACAGGGGCTATTGGGTCGTTGTTCTCTCAAGGCTGGCTCTCTTGCACTTTCACCATCTCTTTTAGCAATTAAGGGTAACAAAAGTCAAAAGTGGCAGTGAGGTTGCCCTGTGAGCACACCTGTCATAGTTAGATGCCAGTCCCCTGGCACAAGCCAAATATTCTGAAATTATTGTGCCTCTTTTTCCTGTCAGCATACAGGTAGAGGAGAAAATGATACAAGACCAGTTGGCTGTAGGTCAGAGGAAAACTGACTCTGTCCAATTAGGAACAACAAATCATGAGACATGCATCACACACTACACTCCTTGTCCTGCATGCAATCAATGTGTAAAAAGGATTCCAAACTGTGCAGTGGCTAATTGAAAGTGTGTTTTTCTCTAAACAAAAGGTGATCCAGACTGTCACAGCAGTGGACAAGGATGACTTTGCCAATGGACAGCGGTTTTCTTTTGCTTTGCCGAACCAGCTACCAGTTAATCCCAACTTCACCCTGAAGGACAATGAAGGTAATTACAGAGATCAATGTGTTTGTTTGCATTTCTTATGAGTGTTGCACTCTGCCTTCAGGGCAGGACTCTATCCTCTTTGTTCACATTCCAAAGTCCAATAAGCTGAACTGATTTCCTCATACCTTGAAGGTGCAATGGAAATATGTGCTCTGTCAACTGTCAACAGTCTGGTCTAAGTCTGGTCTCATGAACCGAAAGAATCATGGGGGTTTGGCATGTTTGCACATTGTGTTGGAAATGGATAACCCGCTCTGGCCCTCTCCTTTATCCCTTCCTGTGTGCATTATTTTGTGCTGGCACATGGGTAAAAGTGGGCATTACCATGGCAACGACCTAAGTCTCAGGTGTATACCTAGCGCTAGGTCGGTCTGCAATCACAGGGCTTTTAACAGCTCTCAGCCAGAAGATCTCACAGTTGCCCACTGAGAGGAGGAGTTCACAGCACTCCAGATGAATCTCTGAGGCAGAGAGGGGGAAGAAAACAGAGAGAGGGAGCACGAGAGAGATCAAAAAAAATCAATGCGATAATAGGAGATAAGTCTGTTTAGCCCTTGGTCCAGTTGCTTCCCACCACAAGCCTTGCTTTGCCTACTTCAGCTACATAAAGTTACAAGATTTGCTGAGTGGCACTAAGAGACAACCCTCACCTTCAGCTTGCCTCTACTCCTAAGGGGCAGATGAATCAAACAAAGCAAAGACGGACTGCTCTAAAGTACCATATCTCCTGAAGGACAACACATTATCATTTTTTGAGAGTGCAAATGGGCTATGAATAGTTTTGTTCAGCAGAGGTTTGCTTCTGTTTTGCACATATTAACCCAGCAGAGCATTGAGTGAGCTGTTGAAGAAGTGTGATGAAATTGGGGTTTGGATATAATTAAGGCGCCCCCCCCTTCCCCGCTACAGAACGTAATGACGGCGCAATGTCCATGAGTAGGCTACCATGAATAGGACAGTATAGTTCTTATAGAGAAACAGCAATTCCTGTTTTTCACCTTTATGAGGAAAAAAAATGGCTGGTAAAAAGTGGCAGGTTGTCAAAAAAGTTAACTTCAGGCCCTGCTTATATCAATGTATGACTTCATTCAAATGTGGCAGGTAATGGCAGCTGGTTAAGGGTGCCTGCTTGTAAATAATGAATTGAACTGATTTAGGGTAATATTTAGTTTTCCATGCTTGATCATTAATATTTTTTTCCATTCATTCGTTACATTTGGAGCTGCAAAGAATAATTTAAAAATAATCAAAATAATCAATTAATCAATTCGATGTCAAATATTTTGATAATCAATTAATCGGTTAGATTTTTTATGAAACCAAAGTAAAATCTTTCTGACTCCAGCTTTTTAAATGTAAATATTTTCTAGTGTCTTCACTCCTAATACAGTAAACTGAATATCTTTGTGTTGTGGATAACACGAGAAATTTGAGGACATTGGGCTTTGGGAAACACTGATCGACCATTATTTGCCACCATTTTCTGACATTTATCGATAAATCAAGAAAATAACTGACAGATTCATTAACAATGAAAACAATCTTTAGTTGCAGCCATATAAACCGTATAGTCTATATTTATTATTATAAATATTACTATCTACTGCAGAAGCCCACTTTCCCCATGGGGTCAAAATATTTTACTATTTAACTTTGAAAGAAGAAACATTGGGAGCTTGGTGTACAACGTGGAGCCACAGTCACACCCTTTTTTATCCCAACTATTTGAGGACTGTTCTTTTGGCATCTCTTCTTGGCTGACCATGCAGTATATGTTGTGAAAAACACGCGATAAAGATATACTTTGTTTCTTACTGGTGTTTCTGGGAAACACGCAGAGAACCACCTCCATTGTTGACTGCAAAACATCTCTTGCTGATTTTCCATATGCTCCGTTAGCGAATCACAGTGTGGACTTGAAAGAAAGCTAATAGAAATTAATTCATTTTTGCTGCTGCTGCTGCTGCTGCTCATTGTTCTGCTTTCTGTATAGTATGATGTCTGCCAGATAATGTGAAGCATATAATATAGTTGTGGATGGTACAATGTAATGGGAGGAGGGTAATAATAACTCCTCCTAGGATCTTTAAGGACAATTCAATGTCCATAGGGGACCAGAGCAAACATGGATTATCCATCAGGAGTACCATGAGATTTCCCAGTGGGCCGGCCTATTTGTGTGGGCTGCATGTGGTGCACAATGGTCGCTTTTTTGTTTGTGATCGGCCTATAGAGAGAAGAGAGATGATATGATTGGCCCACTTGTTGGCTTACAGCTTTCGGATTCATCCATATTCCACTAACACAAGTTGCATACTATGTACACAAATGCAGCTTTAGCTTAACTTACAGACCTGAAGTCTTGATGACACCCATGCTCCACGCGCACCTTTAGCCATCTAGCCAGAAAGAGCCAGGCAGCCTTTTTGACTCAGTGAGTACACTATCAAACTATTTTATTTACCACTCAGTATTAGGGGCTGGTATGTACATGTGTTGAAGGGAAGTGCAAGCATTAGTGTTTTCCGGCTGATTGTGGTGGGCTGGTCTGGGTCACAAAAGTCCAGGCCTGAGTTTTTACCCCAGTCCAGCCCTGGGCCAGAGTCAGAGCAATTCAAATCCCTCTATGGATCAGTGTCTTTGGAAAGGTTGGCTTGGATCAGGGAAAACCAGGGCATCCTTCCTTCAGCCCATCGGTGGTGCTTGTTACTCAAGACCGCTTATGGCATTTCTCTGACAGAGACACGGATAGTTACCAAGCAACCAATATGCATCTTCAACTGCGCAAAAGATTAAAAACAATACCACAAAAATCAGAGCAGTAAATATCATTGTGTATGGCCAAATTAATTTAAATGAAAATATGGACTCTTTTGGGATAAGTCAGGTACCAGCAGGATTGTATTTTTTTTATCCAGCAAAGTTATTACTAACTGTATACAAATTCCAAAATGGTCAAAATGACCATCATGGCTGTTTGAGTCGGATCTACTTGGGCCTTTGTCTCTTTAAGTGCATAGAAATCAGAGATCAACCAAAATACCCACAATCTTGCAAAGTGATTCTCTCAAAAATTGTTAGATGTGTTACAACAGAGCCATCTGCAGCAAAAAAAATAAAAAAAAATATTCCCAAAGCATTCAGGAAGGAAAGCCTTCTTTCTGGAAGGATTGTTAGCAGCTTTTTTCCCCATTCATGCTGTTTGAGTAATGGTGCCTTTCAATTTGGATTTAGCTCCTGCTGCACACCATCCCACAGGATCTTGTTTTTCTCAAACTTTATCTGTGATAAAATTCCATGTGGGATGGGCTGATGTGTCATGACATGGAAATAAGAAATTATTCATATTTGAATAAATTCTCAGAGAGGGCTTGAAAGAAAAGTGAACGGGGGATGGACATGGAAATGAATCCGTCAGGGATAAATTATCTCTCTGTAATAAAGAGGCCATCCTTAATTACTCACAATTGACTTCTGTTTCCTCACACAGCATCCCTTCTTTAAACAAGAAAGCTGTGAAAGAGCTTGTTCTGATTTAGAGCAACAACCTGGACGGGTAGTTGACCACATGAAAGGGAGGCAGCCACCCAGCAAAGACTTTAACTTGTCCATAGAGTAGCTGCACTGGAGCAGTTAAATGCCTTGATCGAGGGCACTCTGTAGCTTTTAGACAAGAAAGGGGTTGTTTCTAGAACCACACACCATCAAACACACACACATACCAATGTTATATGCAGCAGCTTACCAATAAAGGAAAGCACCCTTCTCAGGCCAAAAAAAACAACTAATGACATACCATTATATTAAACATTTAATTCAATATTACCTTTCCCCTACCTTTATGATTAGTTCTGCTGGGTCATTTGCTTGCTTACTCTTTTTATATTATAATTCCTTCACCTAGAATGATTTACATCACTTAATAATTCCTCCTTGCTCATCTGCACATTCAAAGCCCCAACCTCCCTCTCAATGGTAAGACACTGCGCCCCGAGTTCATGCTGCTTCTGTCACCCGGGGCCTGCATTAGTACTAGCACTCAAAAGAGGTGTCGGGAGTCATAAAGCGTTCTACTGCCACTGAGTATTAGAAGTTATTTGCTGTGTTCACAATATATGTGTGAGAGAGAGGGGCGCAGTGCTCCATACTGTTGACTCCTGTGTCTGATAATTAAAGTAAGCTCTTCACACTCGAAACATTTTCCTTTCATCGCCGTTGTAGCAGTCCAACAGTTGGGAGCTGCTCTGTGCCAGCGCCTAATACCTCCCTCTCTTGTTGTGCAACTGACGAAAATCCCTCTCACACGACTAACTCTCTCATGACCTCCTTTCCTCCTCACTCTCAGATTGGAATGGAACTCACAATGGAACCTTAAGAAACTTGGATTTTTTTGAGTTTTTGCAGAAGGCACTCTGATATGTTTTATGACTACTTTACTAGTTTAAAGGTCCCATGGCATGACAATTTCACTTTATGGAGTTTTTTTTTTTTACATTAATTGAGTTCACCCAGCCTGCCTATGGTCCCCCAGTGGCTAGAAATGGCAATAGGTGTAAACCGAGTCCTGGGTATCCTGCTCTGCCTTTGAGAAAATGAAAGCTCAGGAATTCTGGAATCTTGCACCATATGAGGTTGTAAGGGGCAAGGTTACTCTCCCTTTCTCTGCTTCGCCCACCCAGAACATTTTGCCCACCCATGAGAGAAAGACATCATGGCTTTCAAACAAGCACTCCACCTTGCCCCCACTCTCTCCTCCTCAAAAGGTACAGACTCAGAAATGGCACATACTTTACTAAGGAAAGCTCATTGTCGGACTAGCTCTAGTGGCTGTAATTCTGCACCAAGGCTGAATTTCACAATATAGACTTCAGATACAGTATTAGGGGACCAGTAAGGTATATATAAAAGCATCCAAAAATCATGGCACCTTTAAATATCTGCTGATACCTGCTGATATCTGCAATTTATTCCTCACTTATGTCAGGTAATTTAACATTCATGGATATTAAAAGAATCAGTTAATGAAAACATTCAGGCTTTTTTTCGGCTTTTTTATGTCCTTGCAATCAGATTGGTTAAACGCTATTATCTTGTTACAATTGGTGCTTTTGCAACCGAGACCTGTAACAGCTCCAGCTCTGTTTAAAAAAGTCAGCTCAGCAAAGCAGTTGAGGGTCAATTTTTAGTCTTAGATGTATTCTGATGTGTGATGCAGCTGAAGTGCTGGATGTGCTACATTAAATGCAGGTCAAACTCCTACAGCGTATTAGGCACCATTAAAGCTGAACAACAAGGTGGATGCTTCTGCTCATCTGCTCCAGGATACCACTTTGTGACAAAGCTGTTCTGTTAAAAGCCCTTTAAATGCATTCAACTTGACTATGCCTACTTTACAACAACTGAAAATTGAATGCCTTTTTGATCTCGTTATCTGTCACATTGTGATGACATTTGCTTCTGAAAAGGCAATTAAATGGGGGCTACGATCTCTAAATAACCCACATACTTAAATAGATCAATTGATTTCAGAAGGCATCTTCTTCCACTGCGCATTCAGAAGACCTTATAATATTACAGTTAATGGGCTGTGGTGAAAGAAGCGATGTTAAGCCCTTGATATGTGGGACGTTTAATTATCTTCTATGCCATTCACACTTCACTTGTAACGGGTCTTATACTCTACTTCTAAATTCCCATTATCTGCTGAAACAGCATGATTTGTGCAAAAGAGGGCTTTGATAAGCTTTACTATAATTCAAGCAGTTCAGGGCAAGATATTTCCCTAATTACTCTGTGTTTATGATTCAGGAAATAGGAATATAATTTGTTTTTATTATTATTATTAAATGAGCCAATATTTATCAATGTGTGTGCAGTTGGGCCTCAGCAGTCGTTGGTGCCACATCGGAGCTGTGGGCCAATTTGTTCCTGTGCAACAGGGGAACATATTAATAGTACTCTGCATTTCCCTTTGAATGTTACTGCAGAAAAACACAATCCAACCCCTAATTAACTAAAATATACAAAACACAACCTTATGGAACAAACATACCATACTGTGACAGTGTCAAAACAATGCATTGGATAAACATAATCATCTTTTATTTAAAAGCAGCCCAATCACTAACTGCTATCTCTCATCACTGCCGGCCATGTTTTGTTAAGCTAAGCCTTACGCAGTCAGACTAATCCGTATTGAATGCAGGGGCTTCTTTTAAAGGGTATGTTTGTCTCTTGATCTGCTGTTAGTTATTCTGCATGACAGGCCTATTATTTGTACACTAAATGATATTAGTGTTTGAACAAAATTGAGCCATTGATTAATATTCAAAGCCATCCTATAATTATACCAGATGTGTAACGGCATTTGCCCAGGCCCCCAGGAAGTGCGCTGGGCTTTGAAGCAAATTGATCATAGATGCCCAGCAATGAAATTGCAACTCCTGGTCTGTCATATGATGCCCTCTGTCCCAAAAATACTTTCATCCCATAGACTTGCATGGAGAAAGACACATCTGTAAATCAATGGATACATTTTTAAGCACCACAACCCCTGCAAAATGACTCGTTTGAGAGAATTTGATCCATTTGGCCCAATAAAATTTGGAAATTCTAGAAGAGCAGCTTAATTAAATCCTTTAATCTCTATTAGGGATTAATTAGTGGAGGACTAGTCTCACAATGCCAAACTTTCCTCCACAGCGCTGCGGAGGAGTGTCTAGTGAGTCCACATAGCATTCCCGGGATGGGAGAATAATGTGCGCTGGTTTAATTGGCATTTCTTTAAACCAATCACAATCTTAAGTGGAGGCACTAAGCGCCGGAAAAACCCTTGGAAAGGAACTTGTTTTGGTGTAACGTGTACGTTCAATGGTTGTTTTAATCGTGCAACAGGAAACAGTTAACCATAATCCTAAAAAAATCAACCAGAGTTTCAAATGCCAACACAAAGAAAGCAGAAGTTGACAGACATCCCGCCAAAATGAGAGACATCTGGCTGAATTTCACCTGAACAATACCGGAAGTGAAACGTTGTCGAGGTAGCAGTGCCGGTCATCCAAGTAATTTTTGGCTCCTGATATGGCGTTAATACCCACTGTTGAACTAACCGAATATATAGTCTACCCCTAAAATAGTGCCACCACAATATATATTGTGCTCAAAGTGGCAACTTACAGAAGGTTCGTGCTGAATCTCATAAGCGGCACCTACACACACCCACTAAAGTTCACAAATAATTCAGCTAAGAGCGTGTGTAGGCAAGTGGGAAGTCTGCATATTGTAGATGTGTTTGCATTGCATGTCTATTGTTGGTATATTTTTGGCCTTTTTGTTTTTCAATAACACTTCATATGTTTTATAGTAAGTCAGCTCATTGACAAAGTGTTGGCAATCACCTTAAATATCTTGAATCTAAATAAAGTTGGGCATTTTGTATTGTATCAATAATGTAAATCATGGCTATTATGGTTTTACATGCACTATCCACATGGCAAAGTTAAAATAGCTTTATTGTCTTTTCATGACCATCATAACATGTTTTCAGTCTTTTCAAAAGAGTTGAACGTAATCACAGGGATCCAACTTTTTTCTCTGCTGATGTGAAATTTCACTCAATTTTGAGATGGAAAGACATGGATGTGTATGTGTTTTTTTTTTTTTTTAAGTTATGTAAGTACGCAAGTACTTGCTATATCATGCTAATGCTTGATAAAGGAAAAATAAAAAATGAAATTTTCCAGGAAGTAGGGCTAGTAGCTAGTACTCTGGCTTAACGAAACCAGTGCAAGGCAAATTCCACATGGTTGTGATGAACCAGACACATGCATATAAATGCCCTTCTTTCATGCGATAAATAAATAAACTAAAGTGTGAAATGCTCTTAAAAGCCTATTTTCCGTCATTTCCTGGGTGGTCATGTGCCTCACATTGCAGGTGATGTCACTTAGCCAGAGCTGTCACACCATGGTTACCCTGTGGCTGTGCCAACTCCTGCAATCTCTCCTCTTACAGTATGTGGCTGCCACGTGGCTAGAGATGGCCCTTCTTGCTGCAACGTTAATAAACGTTAACAAGACAAGAGGCGGTTTTAATGTGAAATTAGCATGACATAATTGACGTGCACTGGCTCGTTGTGGTCTGTACAATGACGTGGATCTGTGCTTTGAAGTGTAAAAAGTTGTGACGGCGGACACCGCGTACACACAGCTTGTTTATCTACCCCTATCTCAGCGTCAGTCTTCGTCCTCTGCTTTCTTTGGTTCACACACAACCCCCCACACACACACACACACACACACTTCTCTGCTCATCCTCCAACTCCCCATCTTTCTTGTTATTTGCATCTCTCCCACTGCACTCTGTCAAACCCCCCACCCATCTGCTTGCTGATACAGGGATACCGCAAGTCTGACTTAATAAAGCTTGAAAGTACGTGTTGTCATTCCAACTGTCGATCATTGTAATTATTCATAGATGGAGCAGAGATTGGAGTGGGAGGCGAGGTCTCAGAGCAGCAGCACGATAGTACAGCGTGGCGGAGGTGTTTTTCGCTGGGAAGAAAGGAAAAGGTTGCCCTATGCACGATTCAGCATCTTCGGAACTCAGAATATCTTGTAAAAATATATCAGCGTGTCATCTGCAAGGTTCTAGTTAGCCAGTCATGTGAGGCACAAGTTAGCCATCCAGATACCTGATTCACACAGCAATACACTTTGAATGAACAGGGATGGATGAGAAAGTACTGTAGCTGTTGGTTTTCTCATAATAAAACTATTTGAAAGGAACAGTTTGTCTTACATTATCCAGATGTCAGTCTGTGCTGTGTGCGTGTCCATAAAACTAAACTATTTGGACGCCCTTCATATTACAGACTGGTGATCTCTTGCTGAGGTAATCTCTATCAAAGAGCCATTAAGAATCGCATGTTAGATTCTTAATGGTAAACCCTTAGACACGCCCAACATGTGAAGTGGTCATGTGATGGCCTACTTGTTTGTGTGAGCTTCTTAGCATGCATGCCATTTGAGAAGAAGTGCCTAACATTCATTACAAATGGGAAATAAGCTTAGTAAGTACTGTTGCAAGAGGAAACAACTGAACAGCGTCTATTTTTGTGCAGATTGAAAGGTGCAGGTGAAATAAGAAACATCTTTATGTGAGTTTGAGTGTAGGAGGCACTATAGAGCCATTTACAGCCTATACATAGTATAGTTGTGACATCACAACCGTACACAAGCCCTGACGGCTCGTTTAAAAAGTACAGTTTCTGAACACGAGCTGTGTTCATTTCAGAAATCTGAATCATTAATGTGAAATATGGAAATCTCACTTTTTACAATTACAGTTATTAAAAATATATCTACAGTACATCAAAATATAGATTCACCATATTTTACTTAGTAATGTCAGTAAAGTAAATATCATCTGACATGATCCTCAACTACAAAATAAATTTCATATTATGATAATGTACACAGATAAAAAGTATAAGTTACAGATGCAGTTAATCAGTAGCGAGCCAATCCTGTTGGCATTGGTATTTTCTTTGGCTCAGCTTTGGTAGGATTTGGTGAGCAACCAGACCATGAATACCAACAGATGGCTAATCTTGTTGCTCTGTCAGCGATATTAGTGATGGCCAAATGAACCTCCGTGAACCAGTGTATTTTCTGAGCCCATTAGATGGCGCTCTCTGTTTATCAAAGGGTTGAGTGTTGATACACTAAATTGCAATGCCTTAGGCCTTTCTCATAAAACCAAGCGTGCCATCTAGTGGGCTCAGGAAAGAAAGACACTGGTTCACAAAACTTCTTCATACTATGTACTTCTCACTGCTGGATTGATTTTGTAGCATACACACACACACACACACACACACACACACACACACACACACACACACGTTAATATATATATATATATATATATATATATATATATATATATACACATATATATACATATACATATATATACATATACATACACATATATATATATATACACACACACATATATATATATACACACACACATATATATATACACACACATATATATATACACACACATATATATATACACACACATATATATATATATATATATATATATATATATATATATATATATATATATATATATATATATATATATATATACATACATACACACTGTATATGTAATAATAGAGCTCCTTATTTATACAACCTCCATGTAGTTCCACAAATCACTGATTTCAAAATAAATTAAAACTGCAGGCAGCGATGAATGGGCCCTTGTACTCCGCACACGTATACATATACGTATACATACAGTGGTGCTCAAAGTACATACACATGCTTAAGTTGACTAAAAGAGAATAAAATCATGTTTTGGAAATTTATTTTAATACCTAAATTAAAAATGAGGTAAAATCCAACCTTAAGGACACCAATTTTCTTTGTGAATGAATAACGTATTGTAAATAAATAAATGTTCTTATTTAAAATACAGGGTCATAAGTATACATACCCTATGTTAAATTCCATAGAGGCAGGCAGATTTTATTATTAAAGGCCAGTTATTTCCTGGATTCAGGATATTATGCATCCTGATAAAGTTCCCTTGGCCTTTAGAATTAAAATAGCCCCACATCATCACATACTCTTCACCATGCTTAGAGATAGGCATGGTTTTATTTCAGTTAGACTAATACCTGGTTTGATTTGCATTGAGAGATGATTTTATAGAAAGTATCCCATGCCTATCTCTAAGCATGGTGAAGAGTATGTGATGATGTGGGGCTATTTTAATTCTAAAGGCCAAGGAACTTTATCAGGATGCATAATATCCTGAATCCAGGAAATAACTGGCCTTTAATAATAAAATCTGCCTGCCTCTATGGGAATTTAACATAGTATGTATACTTATGACCCTGTATTTTAAATAAGAACATTTATTTATTTACAATACGTTATTCATTCACAAAGAAAATTGGTGTCCTTAAAGGTTGGATTTTACCTCATTTTTTAATTTAGGTATTAAAATAAATTTCCAAAACATGATTTTTTTATTCCTCTTTTTAGTCAACTTAAGCATGTGTATGTAAACTTTTGAGCACCACTGTATGTAGGAGGAGTTTATTGTAGTGTTACCCCTGAAAATGGTAAAAAATTGTCCCAATAATTTTTCAATTCAAATTGGCTGACTTTCTGTTGGGTTTAGGGAATTGGTCCAAAAGGATTTTTTTCTATGTCTGGATATGGTAAACATGCCTACCAAATATCTCTACATGAAAGTTAAAAAGGAGGTGACTTTAACTTTGAAAACCGATAGGGGGCGCTTTTGAGCCAATTTGCCACGCCTCAGCTCGAGACCCAGATCAGACCGCAATTTTCAGCAAGTCTAAAATGCCTCAGTTCACCAAGCACCTCAGTTCTGTGCTCAAACACATAAGAAACAAATAAGAAAAAAAACTTTGAATTTTAATAGGATTCTTGCCCCCGATGATGTCTGTGCTCTAATTACCCCTAATTAAACTACATATTGACTACAGCAATATATAGGACGTTGGCAAGTAGCATGCTGTGCATGTTATAAATTAGACATCTGTATGACAAACGTGGAAATAAGCCAGTGGTGGCTGGTAAACACTCATCTTTCATCGGGAATATTGCTGTGGAGTGGTTGTTCACGGCCTGTCTGCTACAGGTGTGAGTTTAAGCCAATTAGAGTATCGCAACACGTCATTGTTTGTTTGCTGTCACCTTTTTTTTACGCGTATACAAGTGTTGCATCTGTGTTTACATGCTTCCTCCTCTTTGCTGAATGTTTTTCAGAAAACCTGCCTCTCGAGTTTTCTTGTTTGCGGTTTCTTCTCTGCAAATTTAGCCTTGTCTATTTGCAAAATAAATGCATGTATCTCCTAGATTTGACCCCCAAAACAGCCATACGCTTTATGAAAAGCCACAATAAAAATAGTTGTTTTCAGACAGTTTTTTAAAAATGTTAAATTCATGATAAGGAATCTTTTTTTACAGTGGTTCTTGCCATGGAAAACCCAGACCTACCTGTTGGTTTCCTGTCACCTTTTTTTTTTTTTTTTTTTTATGTGTAAGTGTTGCATCGGTGTATTCATTTCCTTCCTTCTCATTGCTAAAACTATCCTTTCTTGTTCTCTCGTTTTCTTTTTCTTCTCTACAAATTTAGCCTTTTTATTATTATTTATCTGCATAGCATGTTCCATTAACAGAAGTGTTTTCTTCAGAGGCCAAGGTGCACTGCTTTTTTTGCAGCACATATAAATAGTAGACAAACACCTTTTTAATGAATTAGCCTTGGCACACAGGGAAGCCGCTAGATGACAGTGAGAGATCTACCAGCTTGAGAGCCTTCCAAAGTATAAGGTCCAATTCACAATGGTAAATGTAATGGATTGGATTTTTTTTCTTCTCTTAAGCTGACATTTTTTTTTAACCCCTAACCTAAATGGCTCTGTATAAATAGGCAGTTGCAGGCTTCGCTGAAAGAGTGACGTAATTGAAAAGAAAGAGGAAACCATCAATAGGTCTTCCTAGCCAATTGGTCTTATTTTCCTAAACATGTTTTTTTTTTTTTTGTCATTCTATAGACAGCACAGCCAGCATTATTGGCAGGCGGCGGCGTTTCAACCACCTGACCCAGGAGCTGTATGAGCTGCCCATTGTAGTGTGGGACGGTGGGGAGCCGTCGCTGAGCGGCACCAGCACCTTGACCCTCCGAGTGTGCCCGTGCCAGCGCCACGGCAGGATACGGATGTGCCAAGGCGCCTCTCCTCGGCGGGTCTCAGCACGGGTGCTCTGATTGCCATCCTGCTGTGCATCGTCATCCTGCTGGGTAAGTTGGGACAGCTGCTGTGGGTACTGCAGCACGGGGGGGAGGCTGCCGGGGGCAAATATCCTGAGGGTGTGGAAGGAGGAGATGAACCATAGAGGAGGAGGGAAGGGTGGAAGGGTTTGACAAGGGCAGAGGAGGAGAGAGGGATGAAAAGACATTTGTAGACACAGGTAGAATTATGAATGAGGGTAGAAAGAGTCAGAGAGGGCAAAGGTGAATGAAAAAGAAAAGGGTGTGAAGGACAGAAGAGAAAGAGGACACAGAGCGCGGAGGCTGGAGGGGAGGTGACTTGAAAGGAGATTGCGGGGACAAAGACAGCAAAGAAGAGTGGAATGAAGATTGCAGGGTCAGTGTGATTCAGAGAGCAGGTGCAACTGATAGAAATAATGAGAATAAACGTACAGTGGTTAGAGAGTGGAGACTCGAATCCTAGACAAGGACGGGTTCATATTCAGACAGGCAGCTCAAATCAGAAAATTAAGATTAGACCCGAATCACATTTGTTGACCATGTGAAATTCAATTCTCCTACTATGTAACTGAATCTTCTTCCCCATCAGTATATGCCCGGCACATGTTTGACATGGCATGTCGTGGCTAGAAGAGCAGAGGACAAGCATGGAGGAATGTGGTGACAGCCAACATAGAAACCACTGTTGCTGAGTTCATGTGTGACGAATGTGTTCTGCGCCATGAATATAGAATACAGTGAAAATAAACCGGGCCACATCCAAGTTACCAGCTCCTTGCAGCACCCAGAGAAGCAGTCCCCAGTCAATGAGTGCGCGTGCCTTGTTACTATGCCAACCAGTCAGTTTCAGCGACAGCATTTGATTATTTATAAACTCGCAAATATGTGGCACTTTGAATTTGAATTGTGGACAGTCAGTTTTACAGGTGGAAAATGTCTGAAAGGTGGTACACCATCTAAGATCAAATATACCAAAGTCAACAATCTTTGTCAACTAAAGTTAGGAATGTCACAGGCCGATTCCTTCCTTGGGAAACCAAACTGCAGTAGGACATGATTAGACAAAACTGTCTAATAACATGGCCTCACCATTGCGGCTCTCCCCTCCTCTCTTCAATAATTGTCTGTGGACATTAGTGCGTGAAGGTTATGCATATTCATACTGGCAGTATTCCTTCTCTATGCCCAAGCCGCTGGCTGAGGCGAACAAAAGGCCATCACCATTGTTCGGAACAAACGCTTGAGTGAGAGACACACGCTGAATCCATAATCATAAGCACAATGGCAGATACTAGTTAGGAGAAAGAGAAATGGGGAGAGACAGCAACTGATCACACCTTCTTTTTTTTTTCATTTTCTAACCCGTGTCGCATGTTGGGTTCGCACTTTCTAGTTACAAGTGAAGTGTCTCACACGTAGCTTAGCTACTGGACCAAGGTTTGCTAACCCCCAAGACATTAGAGATTTTGTCTGTGGGTGGCAGTCAAAATAAATCAGATTCCACTCTGTTTAACAGGAAGTCATTGGACTTGCCTGCACCATTTTTCATAATTCACCATCTCTAGTGTTCAAAGCAGGTACATGAAGAAATTGCTGAATGTGGGTGTCCTGGGGGAATAGTGGTCTAGGACAATTAGTGCAATATCCCCAGTTTGTTTCTTAACTGTATATAGTTACCCCTTAACTTCTTTAAATACATTTCCTATAGTTTGAGAGGTGAACAGTGACACCACAAACTCCCTAGCTCCCATAAGTCTAGAGGTCTGGAATTTATGCAAGAGTGGTTGACAGGATGGAGGTGTGTGGTGATTTTTTTGTTTTTAGTTCCTTTTCCTTTGCAGTAGCTACATTCAACTAATCCTTTCAATCACTATTTACTGTTGGAGATTACACTGTGATATGTTTATAATTGTTGTTTTTAGGATGACTGAAAAAAAACACTATTTGCATAGTTCTGGCATAAAGCATGTCCTAGTTATATATTATCATATATATTATAGATGAGAACCAAAAGAATATGGGTTTTAGCTACACGCTATAAACAAGAACACTTTCAAATTAAGCCTGATTTGTGTATTTTGGCCTGGGTATTTCATTGTGGGCGTGGGTAGGTAGCTTTATGGACCAAAATGAACTTGATGAACAAACTGCTCAAAGCTGAACAAAGAGAGTGAAAGAGCGCCAAGCTGATTTTTTTTTAATTTACCCTGAAGTGGATTGGTTGACAGGCTGAGAAGAGGTCAAGCCAGCGCATCGATATCAATATCACCTACACAGACATGACTCATATTTTTTAATTCTTGCTTGTGTGATTGGTTTGTGTCCGATTGTTTTCTGTCTGTCTGATTAATGTCCATGTTTTATATCCGTGCCCTCCAATAAGCCACCCTAATTAAGCCTGCAGCAAACCAGAAAAGAGATACAAACTATCTCTTAGCTGGCTCAGTTGATACTGGCCTTTTACACATGACTTAAATAACATCAAATATTCATAAGTAGATCATTTCAGGGATTTTACTAATTAAGTTTCACAGTACAGTATTACAGTACTAGTTGGGTTAAAAATGTAAGAATTACTTGCTTAATGTAGAATTTACCCAAGTGACTATATATCAACATAGAACAAAATACTAATGGCACTTGAAATACCATGTATTTGGTCTTTTGGAACCTCTTTAACACAATAATCCTAAGTAGTTCCTTCTCATTCCAGTGCCACAGCAACAAGTTAAAGGGCTAGTACGCAAACTGACAGCATTAGTCTGATCGGGTCAAGGTTACCTTTCAAGGACTCTTATTTTTCAAATATAAAGCTGTTAAAAAACCGATTGTTCACACTCGAAAATGTAGGTGATGAATGACACAATTTAAGAATTGATCATAGTAAAGAAGTCATATACTGTACTCGTATTTTGAGAACATGAGATTAAAAAAACAAGAGGAACTGACCTAAAATATTCCAAAAGTGATTTTGTAAAAGTAAAAAATGTGTTTTTCCTTATGTTGTGTACGTTTGCTGCAGTTGAGCTGAGGTCTTGAGACGTTACATGGAATGGACTCTTATTTGGATTAAAGACTTCTAGGCTTCCAGTGTAATCTTCCATAACCAGGATAAGTGCAGCATAAATTGTACTTCTGCAATGGCTACTGCTGCTGCAAATGTGTATCTGTAGACCGGTGTAATGCACCCTGGTGCCAAAAGTAGTGTACTGAGCAATAGTTAGATCTCAACTGGCCTCACATGAAATGACCTAAATGGACCATTGAGGGAGCAGCAATGTAGAGAGCGTAATACAATAGGGTGTGTACATCGGACAAGAATACATAAATAAAAGTATTATGACTTGTGAAAGTGCATTTGGTGTACGAAATGCAAGGTAAATAATAAAGTTGCGTTAACTGAGTCATATCATGTCTGTCTACCAGTGGCGGCTCATTTTCAGCCTACATAATAAATATAGTCTTTTTATTTATAATATTAATATATATAATAATTGTTTATAATATTTAACATTAATATTTAACATTAACAATATAACATTTGCACTTCCAGTCAGCCAGCTAACTTTGTCATACCAGGAGAGCTGAAAAGACAGATAAATAAAGACAGTTGAGAATGAACCAAGTTTGGTCTTCGATATATTATTATACTAGCAAGAATAGGTAGAACTTTGTAGACAACAGCGTCTACAAAGAAGTGAAGAAATCCCTCAGCCTATATGCTATCCTCAAGGTGTACAAGCCCATTTTTTTGGAGACAAGACCAAATAGACAACAATTAATCTGAACACAGACACTTTGGAATACTTTTGATGTCTTTTCCCCCCTGTCCCCCCTTCCTTAAGGTCTCCCAATGTCAGTTAATCTCAACTGCCAGGGACAGAATGTGCACTGAGAAATAATTTAGATGTGACCTTGCACCTTTCAGTTCACATCAAGGTCCCAATAACTGGGCGCTAGACTTTGTGGCTCCAACCTTCAAGTGTAAAAATTAGACAAACTTGCTTTCTACATGTGGGAAAGGACACTCAGGAAAAAATTAATAATATGTAAGAAATCACGTTTAAAAGTAGTTTTCCCATTACAGACCTTCAAATGGCTTTGTCAAAATCAGGTTGACAATATTAGCATTGTCTTCCATTGTGTGCAGTTTGCTAGCTGGCTAGTTCACCCATACAACACTAGCCTAGCCTACTGTATTAATGAATGAATGAACAAATGATCTAACAAAACAATATTAAACTTTGAGGATGAAATGTGGGATTGTAGGTTAAACTGAAACAAGGAATGTGGTGTACAATTGTATGAAACGTATGATGAAATTTGGCTAGCAATTTCGCAAAGCAAATACTAAGAAATAGGTTGCAGCAGTTTGTCGTTCAACAACACTTGCAATCTCCACGATAGAACTGAGCTTGTGGCTTCGGCTACTTTTTATAGGACAAAAATCGCTGCCAATCAAAAGGAGACGCAGCCTTTCGACAGACCCTCCAATCATCACACAGAAGCCTAGCGTCCAGGCCAGCCCACTCCTCCATTGACCCCCAGAGACACTGAGTATCCGTGGGCCGGACATAATCGCAGTATTTATCCAATCATTATCTAGTTTTGAAGCACTTAAAAAGAACTGTTCGAAGCAACCCCATTGAAGTCCATGGACGCTAGGCTTCAACAGGTAGATGCACTGTGACGCTACGGGAATATATGAGAAGGAAATCGAGTCAGCTGATTCTAAACAAACTCGTCATCGAGATGAACGTTGCTCTAACGCATTTTTACTCCACAAAATGTTAACACAATAGTACATATTTGACCATTACTTTTTTGACATTTTAGGGTCTTAAAGCAGTCTTAAAGAAATTGCCACTGCTGCGTACCTCTAAACCACAGTGAAGTCTTAAACTGCAGATAGAGGCCAAAACAATTTAGAAGCTCGAAAAAAATATGTATGTGGCAGTCAATGGAAAAAAACTAAATTCTTTATTTCCTAGTTCTGCTCACAGTGATTGACCCAGCTCACCCCGCCCACTCTCACATGCTTGCATCGTGTTACTGGTTGCTTTAAACAAGTCAAGCGATAAGCACTGTCCCACACAAATTGTGTTTTTCACCCTCTCTAATCCCACTCGGGCAGGGCACCGGGTGGAGTAAAGTGATTTTGTTATTTTGTTTTTATCTCCAGAGATTAATCACATGCAGGTTAGGGGACATTTCATTAAAAATGCAGGCAAGGGACCACACCGAACAATGAAATATATGTAGATAGATGAATCTTTGCATAATTACTTTAGTCATATTGTGTTTTAGGGTACAGTCAAACATATGTTATACCATAATGAAAAAGTTTACTATGTTGCAATTTTTCAGGGTCCTCATGGCCTTAGTAGTTCAGTTACCACCACAGTTAGACATCATGAAAAATAAATAGATTTGATTGGGCTCCAAGCATAACTGCTGTCTATTAGATGTGGATGTCTGTCTTTCCCACAGCTCTTTGTCAGGGTGTTAAGTATGGTCTGGCTACGTCACTCATGTACTCTTAATATAGATGTTTGAATTTTTTTTAAACCAACCACAACCATGCTGGGCGGCGCTAAGGCCCGATAGTGGAGAAAGTTAGAGGGGATGGAAATCCTGTGTGTCTCACTCGCCGGATGTCAGGCTTTCCCAGTCGTTTTTCAGTGTGTTTTGGTCCACTTATTCAGTACTACTACAGTTTGAATGGAGTAATTCTTTCCTGTCCACGCAAACTGAAAGAATAAAGGCTCAAGTGTTTGACTAAAAAGCTGAAGCTTGAGTTCAACTCACCTTTAGTCTTAGTCTACTCCGGGGGCTTAAATCTTCTCTTTGCTTTGTAGTCCATCTACAGAATTCCTTATTTACCACAGTATGTATAGAAAAATGTACTGCTTGAGTAAATATAGTATATAGTAGATTAGCCAAATGCATCACTGCATCCTTGACATTATAAAAGCTGAATCCTCTACCTCCTGTTAATCCACCACCACCACCTCCTTGTCTCTCTCTCACCTTGAATGTGTTATAAGGAGTTTCATCCCGAGAGGCTTATTTAACGCAGTAGTGTTGTTGGTTACATAAATATAGCGTATAACAGTTAACGGCTGTGGAACGCCAGGATGCTGAAAATATTTACATGCACCTTTAAAAAAAGGCTTGTTCATTAGTTACATTTCTCGTTTTGTTCCTTTGAAGCTTTGCGTTTTCTCCTGCTAATATTTAATGCAATTTGATTGTGAAGCAAAGATGCCTCTGCAGTAACACTGATCTGGCTCGTCTTTTAATGCAGCATAATGAACTTCTTTTAGATATTACACTGCTGTACATGCACTTCCCTCGCTTTTGCCATTTTATTAAATGGATGTTAGTGTTAACATCGTGCAGTGAAGGTATTATTAACCTAAAGAACTGTAACTCTCATTAGTTGTAGGAACAAGTTACGAGCTGTAGCATGTCATCAAATATTACTCTGCTTCATAACTTCATTACCCGTTGGAAAATATATTTCACACTGGAAGATTCTTATTTGCAGTGACATTTAGCAATGTCGTGCTATATTTTCTTTAATGTGGCACAACTGGCACATTCTTTTCCATCACTGGCTTCACCTAAAACCTAAAAGATGATTACATTAGACATTCCTCCATATGCTGACACATATGTTTGCTTTTTATATTTACAGGCTGTTTTGCATTTTGGCTGGATGTAAGATCTACTTTGGTTCTGCAGATGATGATAATGTGTACATTGTCATCTCAACAGCTTGCACTCAAAGTTACATTAATGCTAATGACGGCTATTTCGAATTATTGATTTACAACTCTTTAACGCTTGGTTGGTTATAGTGTTGGAAAATAGGATAAATATGTACATAAAGTCGGCTCGTCTTCATTTGGTCAGCTGTTTACAAAAGCATGGCTGAGCCTTGTAAGCCCATTCAGCTGTTGTGTGTTATGTGATGTGGTTCTGCTGAGCGGATTGTCAATTTAAGTGCTGAGAAAAGCAATTTTCTTTTCTGTCTGACATTTGTCTGCAATTACTAAGTCAGTTTATTATATTAAGTTATTTTCGTGAATTCTAATTATTTGTTGTAACAAAAGAATTTTTTAAGGCTATTATCCTCAGCTATTATCCATTTTTTGAACTGAAAGTACTGATACAAAAAAAATCTTGTCTTTTGCAGCAATCGTGGTTCTCTTCGTCACACTGAGACGGAGCAAGAAAGAGCCCCTTATTATCTCCGAAGAGGACATCCGAGAGAACGTGGTCACCTACGACGACGAGGGCGGAGGCGAGGAGGACACCGAGGCCTTTGACATCATCGCCCTGCGCAACCCAGCCGCCGCCGAAGAGCTCAAGTTCCGGCGGGATATTCGCCCAGAGGCGAGAAAACACTGCGCCCCGCCCCACAGCCGCCGGGCCAAGGCGGTGGAGCTGGACGAGGTGGATGTGCACGAGTTCATCAAGCAGAGACTGGTGGAGGCCGACGTGGACACCAGCGTGCCGCCCTACGACTCCCTCCAGACCTACGCTTACGAGGGTCAAGGCTCACCCACGGGATCCATCAGCCCTTTAGACACTCCCGGCACACAATCAGAGCAGGATTATAACTATCTGGACGACTGGGGGCCTGAGTTCCAGAAACTGGCAGAACTCTATGAAGAGGCAGAGTCAGATGTGACGACCTAGTCTGCGATTTTGCTCCTGTGCAAACCAAATCTGTTTGAAATACGTTTTTTTTTTCAAATTTTCAGTGGACACTATAAACAAACAGAGATGCTTTCACACTGTTCTGGTGGTTTATGACTTTTACTGTTAAACTCAAAAGACTGCTCTTTTTTTTTTCATTTTGTCGCTTTGGATTATTGGTCGTTCATCTGGAAGTATTAAAACAGATTTTAAGATGGAAGAACAACAATATGGGGAAGAGGAAAACAAATTTTTCCTTGGTGTATATTTTTTATTGCTCAATAAAGTCCTAAAATCCACATGAGTGGATATGTGAAAAAAATGTGTACATTTGTCTTCTTCCTCCAAGAATACAGCATGCAGTTAAGTTCATCATGGTGGGAGGCATTACCAAAGGTGCTTGTGATTCACCAAGCAGAGGATGATGCTATTCTAGCCATATGCACAATAAGGACAAATCCAGTCTTACAATGTTTTGCGTCATTTATTTCATGTTGCCATTATCAGCAATCAGCCATATGTGTTAACATATGTACCTTTTTTCCCAAGCTTCTTTGATATTAACTGAAAAGATGCAAATGGTAAATCCAACTTTAAGTGGAACACGTCACAACTAGCATCTTTAATATACACTACCGTTCAAAAGTTTGGGGTCACCCAAACAATTTTGTGTTTTCCTGAAAATTTGTATTTGAAATAAGATTTTTTTTTTTTACATCAAACTTTGCTTTTGTCAAAGAATCCTCCATTTGCAGCAATTACAGCATTGCAGACCTTTGGCATTCTAGCTGTTAATTTGTTGAGGTAATCTGGAAATTGCACCCCACGCTTCCAGAAGCAGCTCCCACAAGTTGGATTGGTTGGATGGGCACTTCTTGCGTACCATACGGTCAAGCTGCTCCCACAACAGCTCAATGGGGTTCAGATCTGGTGACTGCGCTGGCCACTCCATTACCGATAGAATACCAGCTGCCTGCTTCTGCTCTAAATAGTTCTTGCACAATTTGGAGGTGTGTTTAGGGTCATTGTCCTGTTGTAGGATGAAATTGGCTCCAATCAAGCGCTGTCCACTGGGTATGGCATGGCGTTGCAAAATGGAGTGATAGCCTTCCTTATTCAGAATCCCTTTTACCCTGACTCTAATGTACTTATCTTCTTGCTCAGTTGTGCAACGCGGCCTCCCACTTCTTTTTCTACTCTGGTTAGAGCCTGTTTGTGCTGTCCTCTGAAGGGAGTAGTACACACCGTTGTAGGAAATCTTCAATTTCTTAGCAATGTCTCGCATGGAATAGCCTTCATTTCTAAGGACAAGAATAGACTGTCGAGTTTCAGATGAAAGTTCTCTTTTTCTGACCATTTTGAGCGTTTAATTGACCCCACAAATGTGATGCTCCAGAAACTCAATCTGCTCAAAGGAAGGTCAGTTTTGTAGCTTCTGTAACGACCTAAACTGTTTTCAGATGTGTGAACATGATTGCACAAGGGTTTTCTAATCATCAATTAGCCTTCTGAGCCAATGAGCAAACACATTGTACCATTAGAACACTGGAGTGATAGTTGCTGGAAATGGGCCTCTATACACCTATGTACATATTTCACCAAAAACCAGACATTTGCAGCTAGAATAGTCATTTACCACATTAGCAATGTATAGAGTGTATTTCTTCAAAGTTAAGACTAGTTTAAAGTTATCTTCATTGAAAAGTACAGTGCTTTTCCTTCAAAAATAAGTACATTTCAATGTGACCCCAAACTTTTGAACGGTAGTGTATACAGCATTGTACTCATCAGTTCAAGGAATGAATACAATGAATATGATTTGACATTTTCCTAAAGCCAAAAATGTTCAGCTAAAGCTTAAACCTGCATCCCAACCAATATGTAAAACAAGTTGCTTCCCCACAAATAGCAGCAGCAGACTTTTGTTGGAGCCACAGAACCAAAAAATAAAACCTTGCTATCCTTCAGTTTTCACCCCCGGATCTCATCATGGTCAGCTTTCCAATTCATGAGGCGTCTGTGAGCCCCTCTATAGCAGCCAGTCTCTCTGCATCGGTTCATTAATTTGTTTGTGCGTGACAGCTTAAGGAGATATTCTGTATACTCTCTTTAGATGGTGCAGAGGAACTTTGATGCTGTGTCCTAAAATGAATATGTACTAATTAGAACAAGCTTTTCAGTGTGAAGTGTTGACGCTGGAAAAGTGACAAGTGTAAAAGGGAGTATACTCAGTATGCATACTGAACTTGCACAGTTGTAAGTGTGCTGATTTTCATTTCTTTTTAGTGCAGTATAAAACGACTGAGTGTTTTAATTTCTTGCATTGAAATTTTCAAAACGGTACACTACAAAATTCATATTACTACGGAAGATGATTCGAGCCAGTGGTGAAACATTTGTTTGAGTTCTGAGAATAAAGTCAGAATTCTGAGAATAAAGTCAGAACTCCAATTTTCACCAGTGGCCCTAATCCTCTTCGGTATATTACGTCTATACTGCATAGCACTGGTATATTGTTTTAAATTGGGTCATGCAAAAGGGAAAGAGTGTGCTGAGCAAACATATTCAAACTGCATTTACTGATTACTCAACACATTCTCACTCCCAACTTGTTATTCGACGCTTGGTCAGGGCCCCTTGCCGTCACTTTTTGAGGCTTGGAGTATAACTCTGGCGTCATTTTTTTCAACATGCTTCGTCAGGAGCCCTTGGTGTCATTTTTCAACGGGCAGGGTAAAAACAACATTTGTTAGGGGTTGAAAAAAAAAGAAAAGAAAAAAGAAAATATCAAAGTCTATATCCGCGATGATCCACTTCCAGGATTTTTCCTGTGCTGCCGGAAATTCCCACAGATGTTGTCACCTACCACTTTCTTTTTGTTGGAATTTTAAACTCTGGTGGATTTCTGAGGACTATGGTTAACTGCTCCTCAGATCTCTGCAGGGTAAATCCAGACAGCTAGCTAGACTGTCTGTCCAATCTGATTTTTCTGTTGAACAACTAAAACTTTTGAATGTACAAACGGGACACAAATGAATTCGAACCCCAGTGTCGTGGGTGAAAGTCCTTTGTTTGCGAAATTGCCTTGTGCGTCGGTACCTGACGCTGAGGACCACTGACCAAGCTTCAGTATGTTGACATATTATCACCTCCTGATATGGCAAACCTGTTAGGGTTAATTATTCAGTACCTGCCAAGTAAAACATGTAAAGATCTTCATCACATTTTAATTTGATGATTTCTTGCCGGAGTAATAGTGACGTCTCGCCTTCTCTATAACAAATCTTGTCTGACAGGTCCCATTCAAAGTACCAGAAAGTGACATCTTTATGATACTTTATCTGACATCAAAATGGTAAGAGCACCACCATCCCTGACATCCATTAAGGAACAAAGAATAATTGCGCCTTTATTATGTAATACGTCTAAGAGACAAGAAAAACTAAAAACTTCAAAGTGCTGTCATTTTCTCGGCGGGGAGTTTAAGTAGCCAGTTCACCTTCAACCGCAACCGCTACGATGTGCTTTCATTTTGTGCTTTCATTTTGTGCTATTAAGCATTTTCTAAAAAAGCGCTATGTATGGAAAGTTCAATAGCTGCCACAAATGGTAAATGTCTCATTTTGCAACGAAACTCCCCAGCACTCTGTGTAACAATGACAGGAAACAACGAGTGCTCTAGCACTAACTTTGAAATGCGATCACTTATACATGGTGTTGCTGTGCATGCTGATTAGTCATCTCCACCCAGCCCTGACTCTTCTGTCCTGTCATGCTCTTGTTCAGTGTTGTTTCCTTCACAAACTCCGACGATGGTCTCAAGAAAGACGAAATGGAAGATGATGAATATTTTAGACCCTCCACTCGTACCTCCTGACATAACAAACTCTCTTCTTTCCATAACAATCCTCCCTCTTATTCTTCTTCCTCGTTTTCCTCGCTCATTATTTCCCTCTGCTCTGAGAATGACTGTGTTTTTGTCTCTTTTCACAATTGGATTGAAACAAGGAAACAAGCACAGAAATTCCTCCAATACTTGAGGAGCCTGAGGGCTGGCCCGTGGCAAAGGTCACATGAGGTAGCCAAAGGCAAGCATTGAAATTCTCAAACTGACATTCAGTAGCTTTTCTATGCTTAAGTTTCTCTGTGAGGCATTGTGTATATTGCATTGCAGAGCTTGAATTGTGTTTGATTGGACATTGAATTAATTATCAGATGAATGCAGCCGCAGTGTCAAACCCCTACCTTTTTCAGTATTTATTTCCCATTATTTGTAAAAAAAATAAAAAAATAAAAAATAAAACAAAATAATATTTTCTCCTAGTGTGGTTGTCAAGAGAACCATATCCCACAAAACTGCAACTTTTCTTTCTCCCTCAGGCAACACATTGGTGAATACTTACCCTAGATGGCAGTAATTGTAAACTGGATATTTCCTAGGTAGTTTTGGAAAAAGGGAGCCTTGCTCTGGAAGATGGATAGCTGCCCCCATACAGCAGGAGAGTATTGAGAATGGTAAAATAGTCTGTAAGCTATAAAATACCATTATCACGTTGTTGTGACCTGAATAAAAGCACTGTCCTCTATTTGTGTTGAGATTCCTGAGGGTGCCTCTCAGGTGCTTATGAACTCATTTGTATTCTGGTCTCAAAAACAAAATAAGCATTAAAAGGGCAGTCCACTGATTGTACACATTGTAATCATTGTACTCGTTATTGTGTGCACTACTCAGCCAGTGAAACGCAGTGGTATCATTTATTCTGTGGCTCTATAGAAGCTTTATCAAGTTTGAGAAAATCCCCTTAGGTTAATATATCAGTTTGCGCCTTTTTTTTTTTTAAACAGACGATATTTTGAAAGAAAGTTATAAACCATAAAGGTGGAGTTAGAAAGATGAGTGTATGTATTTAACAGACAGGAAGGATTAAAAAAAAATAAATAAAAAAACTTCCAAAATGCATCACAGAGTGTAGGATCCAGCATACCTAGAAATGTTCACTATTCTGGAAATCATTGGAGCAAAGCCTTTGAATTATTCTAGTGGGGAAATGATTAATATTAATCAGTTAGTTGGGGGAAAATTGACAATTTTGATAATTACATTAATTATTTGTCAAGCAAAAATGCCAAACATTCTCTGGTTCGAGTTTCTCAGGTGTGAGGATATTCTTCTTTTCTTTGTTTCATATCTCATCAATTTAATGTCTTTGTTTATTGACTGTTGAGTGGATGAACTAATTTACACCAAAGACATCATTTTCAGTTTTGAGCACATGTTGTGGGTCTTCCTCACAATTTCCCCAAGGTCTTCTTTGAAAAAAAAGAATAATGATGAACAGATCACTCAATAATTGAAATAATCAGTATCAGCGCTAATTTCTTTATTTAATATATACAGTTTCTGTATGTTTTCATACTTATACAGACAGTTATGCTTGGAGCTATGTTTGACCAATGAGCACAAGTACCCAACAGAAACTCCAATATTGTAGCTCATAATTTTAAAACCCCAACACGAACTGACTTTTGTACACTTGATGATATTTAAGTCAATAAACAGCCCTAGAGCAGGAAATCATTAACTACTTCTAAATGATTTAGTTGCATGAATAGCCAATCTTACAATGTGCAATTAAGGAGCCTATTCGATTCGAAGGCACTGAATTTGACCCTTAATGGACACTGTAGTCCATACACTGCACTGCAGTATTGCTGTGCCATACAAATGAAATGATCGTGACATCATTTCCTCATCGGATGCATTGACGTTTTATTGTACACAGCATGTTCTTATCACATCCATAGGCATGCAATTTGTGTAGACGATAAATCTTGTGGAGAATAAAGCTTTTTAAGAGGGGAGGAGAGGGAATTTTTCATCCATGACTGGAAAAACTAATATTGTGGCAATTAGTTACTTGTTAGGTAATTAAGCATATGTGACACTTACGGAAACAAGTTTCAGCTGAGAAATATACTCAAATGTTAATTAAAAAAGCAGTGTAAAGTTTCCAGAGTGCCAAATTGCGTTTTTGTACAGAAAATGAATGGCAAGATAAGTGTTAGACACCGAGAGGGGTTTACATGGATTAAACCGTCACTCCCTGAATAAAGATTTCTTCCTTTTAGAGCCACAATCTATCAAAGCTCTGCCCATATGTTTTCCAGATAAGGCAAGGGTAATATCTCACAGGCGTATGAGGATATGTGTTGGGGAAATAGCTCCCGAGGTTTTATCTTTTGTCAAAAGAAGCAGAATGGATTATCTAAAAAAAATAGCAACCCTATTGCAAGTGCTGATGGTTCCCATAATGTTCTACTGCCTCCTTCACCGTTCAAACCCCTGTATCTTTTGGTGGAGCAGCCATGCATCATAGACGTTTTGCATCTAGACTGTTCGCAGAGCATGCTTGCATACCAAAACAGATTTAATTGCACTTTGCATATCAGGTCAAGGATGGATGTGCATATATATATGGTTGTGTATCAGGCTGCCTGAGAGGTAAGGGGGACATTTTTTGTTTGCACTTTTAGTTTTTCAGTGTGTTGTGTAAGCGAAGACCTTAGGGCCAGCAGATCCAACCGGTGCTACTTTTCATATCGTTTGAGGTCAGAGGCTTCTCAGAAGCCTTCACATAAGGGTATGATTTAATGGAGGAGAGCTTTGCATATTATAAATGTTCATGACTCTGGAGTATGTGAAGGTGAATTGAAAATAAAATATCAAAGAGACTAAAAATCCTTTCAAATTCAAGCTTGTGATCATTAAAGTTGTTTTACCCAAAAGTTTGGGAACGCTGGGGTTTGTTTGCTGTTGAGAAAGTTCTTTGTAGAAGTTGGAGTTTAGACTTAAAGATTCAAAGCGACTTCATCACTCACATCTTCTTCCACGACGGATGAGAGGCCATAATGTGCAACAACTGTATGCCTGTAAATTCAGGTTTTGAAAATAAGTCTATGTTGAAAATACAATTATATAACTCTGATTGTGGCGCTTTTTCATGCCTTAGGAAAGGGTTAAAAAGGCTGTAAATGTGTTGATTAGCATTTGTCACCTCTGCCTTGATACATAATTTCTTATGAAATGAGAACAAACAATTAAGAATCTAAAAATCATGGTTCAAAACACCACCGTTGAGTGAGACAGCTGACCTACATAGCCTTAAAAAGTTATGCAGGGGAGGCGTGGGGACAGGCTCCTGCAGACTTTCTTCACCAGCGTGTGACTAATATAAAGTTACATCATGAAACTGAAACCTCTTCATGAATATCAGATGGATTCATGTGCTGCTTAATTCACATATAATGAACCTCATATTCCCTCAAAATAGTATTCAGTTAGTATGTTAGCAAGACTAAGGTAATCACATTTGCCTCCAGAATCTTATTTGTTTTTTTTGGAGGTTAAATGACTGGATCAAATCCTTTATCACTCACTTTGTTTGTATTGGCATTTGGCTTGGCTAATTTCCCACCATAATCACCATTATGAACAGTTTTAAAGATAACCAGCTATGCCAACAACACATACATGCATGTTCATCCCAAACAGGCAAAACACTGGTTATGAAGACATTCACTGTAGCTAGTTAGATATGGACATACAATATGAGTGTTTCTGTGTCAAAGCCTCTGCCTGATCTCATAACCTACCCGAACTTCTTTAATTATCCTCCTAAATGTTCATGAATTATACTCATCAAGTCTCATGAGAACTTTTTTTTGATGAAGTTGGAATTTTTTTCAGCTGGTGTGGACGTCTTAGAGAAAACCAAATACCCCAACGCATGTTCACTTTCAGTGTGTTGAACCATGTTAAATGGAATTACTGCTGATTCATTTTGAAAATGTAAAACGTGCTTTGTCCACATTCAGGTTTGCTATAGTCCCGCATTGCTAGACCTACCTCCACAGCGCTGTATAAGAGGGTCTGGCTAGTCCAAAAAGCATTCAAGGATGGGAGAAAAACATGCTCTGGTTTATTGGCATGTCTTTAAAGCAATTACAATTGTCTTGGGCGTTGGAAGGAGCAATGTTGCCTCTGCAAAATAGCCTCAAGAAAGAACTTGTTTTGGTGGAACGTGTGTACGTTCAAAAGTTGTTTTAGTCGCACAACAGAAAAGTAAGATTGGACAGATAGTCTAGTTAGCTGTCTGGATTTACCCTGCAGAGATCTGAGGAGCAGTTAACCATAATCCTCAAACTCAATAGTCCATAAATCCACCAGAATTAAAAATACCAACTCAAAGAAAGTGTAAGGTCTTGTGGAAGTTCCAGCGGCACCTGAACAATCCCAGAATTGTTGTTGATATAAACAAGGTCTGTTACCCAGCAATATTCTACTTCTTTACTTCTATGAGCAGGGGCATTACCTCTACTAACCGTCAAAGTAGTGGAAGAGCACATTTGAATTTACTCTATATGCATTTGCACTGCCTCCAACATTTGCTTCATGTTTGTCTGAATACACTTTTCAACTTACTTCAGTTCATTTAGTATTTAGCGAAGGCCTCGGAGTGTGATACGTTCACCGTTGTCCTTCGTTACAGCTTAAAAAATGTCTAGTATCTGAATCTTGTTTGCTCAGAGTGCTGCATACCACCAGGTTCCTTCTGATACACAGTAAGTCTTTTAATCTGAGGTCTAGGACTTTTCACCATGAGGGTGTAACATGTTCTAAGTTTCATGTTTCACCCACTCTAGTTACCATCCCTCACCCCACATGTGCCCTTGGATATTTCTTAAGGCTCCAACAAGGATCCTCAGTGGACACACACACACACACACACACACACACACACACACACACACACACACAGCCAGTTTGTTTTGATGGAGCTCTAAGCTCAAAGTACCATACCTGGGGATTGAAAAGTGTAGCAGTGGAGTGTTTTTATTCTCCATCGGTGCATTGTTGACCTGGTCCCCCAAGGTTCTTGAATACATCCAACAAGAATGCAAGTCAGAACTCTTTACTCTTCCTTAAACTCAGTACATGTATCATGGCTTCGGTGCAAGTTCACAGTCACTGTACTGGAGAATGAATCTTCTTTCTCACAGCTTTTTGCTTCAGGGGATAAAGGCCACTGTAGAATGAAGGAGTGAGGACTGATTCTGTGCGACTACTAAGTAGGCAAAACATTGCTGAATCTTTCCACCAACATTAGGTTGTAATGCATTAATTAGTTCCTCTAGTGGATTTCTTTTAATGTAAGCTCTCCAACTGAAAAAATTACTTCATACTGGTTCTCAGTAGTGAAGTTTTGTGGTGTCATTTTTTTAGTGAAGGAGTTGTTTGGAAACTGTTACTCTGTTGTTGAGGATGCAGTTTGCCAATAGAAAGCCTTTTTTTAGTACCTGGAGTATGTTGGTGTTGTTCATTTGGCTTGTTCTTGGATGCACATTGCTGTTATGGACTCAGACTCTTGGTCCCTGCTCTTATCACACATGTGGTGTAATAATGTGTACACTAGTACTTGCAAGACTACAACTTGTTTTTTTTTAACCCTCATGTTGTCCTCGGGTCAAATTGATCCGTTTTCCTATATCAACGTTCTTTTTTTACTACCCAAAATGACATGATTGATTGCACACAATGCTCTTTGGCAAGTACAGATCTCTACTTTCATTAATTTTGGGGGGTGTTATTCCATTTTATAGCATTTGAAAAAACAAATTGAAGTGGTTTTGAAATGGTATTGAGTAAAAGTTGACATATTCCAGTCTGTGATTATCCATCAACATACATTCCTTTAATTTTAGTCTAAATAATTCCTAATTTCTGCTTTTCTAACTCAAACATTATGTATAATTTCCTATAAATTAGGTTTATTGACCATAAATTCCAAAGATAACTGTAAAACTAAAGTTAATAAATTAATAATTAATAAGTTAAATTTTACTTTGTGTTGAAAACATCAAAAAAGTGACTGAAAAAGTGTTGGAAAAAAAAGGAACAAAAATGTAAGAAAAAGTTAAAAATTGATAAAAAGCGTCAACAAAAGTGTTGATTTTCAATTTTGACGGGAAGACAACACAAGGGTTAAAATATATATATAGATTTTCTGTTCTGCCATACGTGCAGATAAATAGCACCCGGAGGTCTGTGTTTATATGCCGGTAAATCTCCCGTTGGATGACAACTCAGTCTCACGGCAGTTTGTGAAATGGTCACGTTATTTGACCTATGGAATCGTGTATAATGACATGTTTAAAGTAATGTATTTAAATGGCAAGAGTGTGTCATGGTCACATCAACAATACAGGACTTTCACTCTGGAGACCGGGGATCATTTCCCGGAGTGTAGCGTGTCATTTCCCCGGCATGTGGTGTTCTTTTCCTAAACCAAACCTCTGCTCCCCCCAGAGACCTCGGCTCGTTTCCCGACGTGTGGCGTATTGTTTCCCCGTTCTTCTTTTCCAAAATTGATGCTTCTGATTATGTAGTGACCAGCATGAATAAATTACGTGACAATTTAGCCTAACCTTTTTATATTCCGCCATTTTGTATTGAATGAACAGCTAGCCATCATAGGACGCTGAGTGGTCTGCTGTGGTTCAGACAAAAACGCATTACTTGAAGCCTAACAAGATGGATTCTTGTGTGCGAGGTAACAGATCACTTGCTCTAGAGCAGGAACCTGTGGTTAAATTATAGATATGGTTCTTAAGTTACTCCATGACTTTATCATCTACTGTTAGAGCATGTTAGATATGAAAACTGCTAACACACGAGCGATGTCAGCTGCAAGCAATTTTCACAGCACTTCACTAATAGTGTGGGGATATGTTCCCGACTGTCAACAACCCCATAAACAAAACAAATGATTATTGCAGATGCATTTTAAACATTTACAATTCATCTAGGTGCTCTGGTACTCCCCGCTGTTCTGACAGTCGCGAGTCACAACAGTTTAAATGATGAAGTATGAAAGAAGCCACATGTACTGCACAACATGGAATCTCTAATGTATCAGAACATTATTCCCAGTGCTCAGTGGGTGGAATCATGCTTTACTGCACTGATTTCAAATGAGCTGTGTTTTTATCTTGATAATAATTTGGCCTCTTGTGGGCTTAATATAAACCGGTGCACTGGCAGCACAGTGTGAGCTTGTCACGATCTGATCAGTGTTCACGGGCTAAATTCAGTTAAACATCTGTGATGGGAGGTTCCCACTTGATACCCACAAGTACAACTGTCACCTCTCCTTACAATTCCTTAAGAGCAACACTAGGTAAAATTTTAATGTGACATACTTAATAAATAATGTATAAAGAGAATCTTCTTTTCTTTTGAGCATCTTTTAAGGAAAAGTACACCAAATAAGATTTTGGTTTAATATGCCTCTACAGATACTCGTTATTTTGGGGCGGCTCTGGCTCAGTGTTAGTGGTTGCCTGCCAATCGGAAGGTTGGTGGTTTGATCCACGGGCGTGCAATCCCATGTCGAAGTGTCTCTGGGCAATCCCCCGATGCTGCGCAATAGAGTGTAAATGTGTGGGAGTGTTTATCTGATGAGATAGTACAGTGTGTGAATGTGTGTGAATGGTTCCTGTACTATGTAAAAGCACTTTGAGTAGTCGTTAAGACCAGAAAAGCACTATATAAATACAGACCATTTACATTACAGTTACATTTTCTGAATGAAAAATTGGAAGAATGCTTGACAAATTTTACAAAAAAAAATGTTAGTTACACAATCATGTTCAACTTCTTGGCAGCAATTGACAGAGTTGCCCACATACACAATAGTTGAGGAATAGTAATAGGTATGTATCATTTACATACAAATTTCAATCATCTGCAAATAATTAAAATTGATTGAGTTGACCACAATTAATCAGAAAAACTGCAAAAACTTTCATCATACATAAATAATCATCGCCTTAATATTGATCTCATTCGATGCACTAATTTGATGCTGGAGTTTTGTATAATAAGGAGTCTGAGAGAAACAATCAATCGCACTTATTCAAACAGCAGCAGATTAATGTGCATTTTAATTTTACAAGAGATGTTCAAGCCAAATGATTTTGGTTATAATTTTATCCAGCTTTTATTTGGTCTTCATCCAAGACCTACTACTATTGTTAAAGGTCCCATGACATGGTGCTTTTTGGATGCTTTTATATAGACCTTTGTTGTCCGCCAATACTGTATCTGAATCTTTCCTGAAATTCAGCCTTGGTGAAGAATTACAGCCACTAGAGCCAGTCCCACAATGAGTCTCACTTAGGATGTGCCATTTCTGAGTATGAGGCTATTGAGGAGGAGGAGGAGGGGGGGGGGGGTGTGGCCTTGACCAACTGCCACTTTGCTCCTTCAAAAGCCATGATGTCTTTCTCTTTCACATTGCTAGGCCAAATTCTCTGGGCGAGCAAAGCAGAGAAAGAGGAGGTAACCTTTCCCCTTATGACCTCATAAGGGACAAGAATCCAGATTGGTCCATCTGAGCTTTCATTTTCTCAAAGGCAGAGCAGGATACCCAGGGCTCAGATTGTTACACCTATCGCCATTTCTATCCACTGGGGGACCATAGGCAGGCTGGGGTAATGCATGTTAATGTTAAAAAAACCTCATAAAGTTAAATTGTCATGCTATGGGACCTTTAACTAATAGAGGTGGTCCCGGTAAAAGCTGAACCCTGTACAATGGTTCCAAACAGCTGAGCCACAAGGACGCCTGTGTAAGGAATCACTGGGTGAAACACTGTGGAGATACTCTTTCAATGTCAACCACAAATAGGCTGCACCACAACAGCATGGCAGGGCATGGTGGATAGCATGGGACCCATTTGTGAATGTGAATGAAAGCAAATTTGCAGCAAGAAGAAATGGAATAAATGAAAAAAATGTTTGATCGTCAGCCCATTTATCTCCAGTGAGAGAATGGCACAGTCTCCAGTGTTCATCATTGACAGGTTTTTCTTGGATGCCAGGTGTACTCATTTGTCTTTGAAATAATTGGAAATTAAGAGGATAATGAGGTCTGTGGGGAGGCACTGATGAGTGTTTCTGACAATCAGCTGAATGAGACAGACTATATATATATATATATATATATATATATATATATATATACACACACACACACAAAAACTTTGATTTGCCTTCACCAGAGACCAAGCCAGTGAGTTTTCTCTCCTCAAGCTGATGCTTGTGAAAGGAGAGCACTGCAGCATTTCACTTGTCATAACAATTATAGACAACAGAAACGGAATGGTCAAGTGCACTTTAAAGCCTCATTGCCATTTAAGATGTGTTTAAATGTGACATTAACATGTAAAAGCTTATGAAACAATAGTAAGAGGAGTGGATATAAATGCTGCTGCTTGTGCTCCTTTTCTGTCCTTCCAGCTCGTTAGCAGTTAACTGGCTTCACCTGGTGTCCCAGGTGCAAATCAGCCACTAATCAGATAGCATTATCATCACCCAGTACGCCCCTGGGCCCTGCAGCCTTTCGTTAGACGTGGAAACACACCAATTGCTTTCAGCTTGTTGAAGGACCCAGCTCCCCTAAAGACTATTATTGGATATCTGGCTTTCACAAGGCCCACTGTTGCAAGTAAGTAAATAAATAAAGTAAATGTGACCTAAGGGTCTGGAAAAGTTAACAAGGTTACCGAGATCAATTAAATATTGAAAATAATCTTACATTTCAGCATGTTAGGTTATGTGTCACATGGTAGTGTAAGGTCCTGTTTTACCAGCCCAAAAAATACTTCCACTGTTAAAAAATGTAAGCTGCACAGGATAACTTTAAAATAAAACGGGTTACTGCACAACTTAAAAAATACTGAAACAAAATCCCTCCGCCAGCCGTCCACACCAAAGATTTTTTTTAAACTTTTTTTTTTTGTTCTTTTCTTCCTTCTCATCACCTTGATCCCCAGTCCAACATACAAGGTCCACAACAAACAACAAAGCACAGCAAATCTACAACACCATGCAAATAATAACTGTTAAAACAAGTAATATATCTACCAATAAAAAACTAAAAACCTCAGTACATTAGGTGTGTTTCTACCCCAATGCTACAGTACTTTCACTGTTGACTCACAGCAGGAAAATCACAGGTGGAACTAATCAAATAAATTATTTCTCTGCTCCATTTTAAGTGTCCCAGTAAGCCATGTCATTGAGCAAAGAGGCACAGCAGTGTGCTGGAACTTGAATACCTAGCATGTTACCGTCATTAATGTCACGTCAAAATATCTGCTCTGAAAAGGGTCAATTTTCCCACAATTAAATGCTGCACAGAGACACCACAGGAGCTACGTCCAGCTGCAAAAAAAATCTAACAAATTGCAGATGGTGGTGAAAAGTTCAGGAATATCTTGGGGCGAAAAATTATGAAATCTTTGCGAAAATATTTTGATTTCTCCCTGTGAACTTTAATTGGCTATGTCATGAATGGTCTGTAGAGTAAGGGCAAATATTGTATGTGTCAATGATTGCCATTACAAAATGATTAAGTACATTGATTTCTTATGTACCAACTATAAGACCCAGTACGTATAAATTGTATTATGATGCAACTGCTCAACCACGGCGCTGTATGATGACGCAGTATGAAGACTGACAATGTTAGGGAGTAGTATTAAAGCTTTAGTGTGTAACTTGTAATCTGTTACATTCAAGCCATTGCCAAATGAGTTGCTGCAAAGCTAATAAAGACTTAAAACTCTCTCTGTATATCTCAGTATGACTATGTTCAGAAGCTTGAGTGATAACAATTACCTCTTCTTAAGAGTCTATCATGTTTTTGTTTTTTCACTCCTACGTGTCCTCCTTGTTTACAAGTAACTGTGTGGAGGAAGGGTGGTGGTGGTGCACGATTACGGAAGGATTGTGTCATGTGAGTATGTGTTTTTATAGTAGTGTGGGATTGAACCACAGCTCATATTTTAATTACTGATTTAGGTAACCTCAATGCAACAACACTGGTTGGCCAAGTACACAGTATTAATTAAAGGACAACATCCATAGCAGCATTTGAAATAAAATAAGCATGGAAGAATTCCTGCGGGTGACGCATCCCCCTCAGCAATATTTGTCTGGGATGTGTTTTGCAGAGTTGAAAAGTGTAGCAGGGACAGAAAACCTGCTGGGAGAAGCAACAACACACCATAGGTAATACACAGGATCCGTGTTCATCGCTGTTTGAAATCTCATGATTATGTATAATCATGTAGGGGTCTCGTGATTATCCCGTATTATTATTATTATTATTATTATTATTGATCTGTAGATAAAAAAAAAAAAAAAACCTCAAGGGATGTGCTTTTACCACTGGCATGTTTACTGTAGCGTTCACGTGTTGCCATCCAACAGTACATGCACGCCCTGTGAGCTAAATACCCTCTTACTGCCTTCAAAATGAGCACAAACCTCACAAGATGAAAAGAAAAACATGTACAGAGATTGAGGGGAAAAAAAAAACATCAAATGGATAGAAATGGGATGGTGATTGTTGTTGAGCTTTGAGAAATTGTTTGCAAAACTGATTTGAGGATTGTTTTCACTAGGCTCGTCTTCTTTTGCTTGAGGCATCTGTTATGGGAACATCACAAAAACTATGCTCGCATGTCAACTTCCAAGTGTTCATTTCTTAGAATATTTTGCAAAAACTTACAATGCAAGAAAGAAACTTAAAAAGGACAAATCATTTTTATTTGTCAGGGGATTTCCAAGAGGAAAACAGGTCAAGAGTATTTTCATTATCATGTGTGTTGTGTGAGAAACACAATGGCTTCTTCACGTTCCAGTTCCAAGGCTCTGGAGAAATGTTTTCAACCCACATGTGTGGATTACATATTGAAATCATACGGCAGTGTTGAACCTAGACCCAGTTACTCAAAAACTAATATGTGGAGTCTGCAGGGCGGCTGCCTTGGAGTGCATTTGTGTCCCAGCTGACGAAGGCAAATCTCCAAGGGAAGTTTGATATGATGCTTGGTAAGGAAAAAAACAAATAACTGAAACCCTGCTTTACAACACTTTGTTATCATTCCAGCTAAATTGTATTCCCTCATGATGACAGCAACCAAAACAAGAATAACAAAAAAGGGTGCAAAAGAAGCAAGTAGCCAATTGAAGATGAGAGCAGCTAGAGTCTCCATATTTTTTTTGATACTATCTCCAAAAAAGCATTTCACAGAGTAAAACTGCTTTAATGTGACTGTGGACAGTTTGGAGGATTGATTTTACTTTCACTACATACAGCATAGTTTGCAGGAAAATGATAATAAAAGTTGAAGTTTAGTGTTACCTTTGGGGACTAAAGAAATCTAAACTAAGCTCAAAGCTCTCAACAATTCTATCTTTTAGATGCTTTCAACTGCAAACAGTGCTAGATGTGGTCTCAGGACAAGTTGACCTCCCATACACCGCCTCCTGTTTCTTTCTGTGCATTGTGAATTCACTAGTTCTAAAGTACATGTGCTAATGTCGTTGCATTTTTTTATTTTTTATTTTATCTAACACGGCATCAAGATAAGCTAATAATGCAGGTTTCACTTTAAGGCCCTTATCATGTCAGTGTGTTTCAGTGGTACATAGGAATTTACAAAAACAATCGTGATTAATTTAATCGCCATGATGTAATTGTGACACAACACAGAGTCTTTGGGGCCCGGGTCGGGGCCTCTGAGCAGTTGCCCGCTCTATTTGGTTGTACCCTACGTGAAATCTCGTACCAATGCGTGGATGACACATTCACCCAACAGAACTGCTACAGATTTGACAGCCTTATTAAGTTTATCGAGCATCAGTTCCTTGACCTGCGTTCATGTGAAGGCTGATGGGATTGTTAAAACCACACTATACAGGGAACTCGCCAAAAAAAAAAGTTTTAACATCAACTCACATCTTAATATCAGGGAGTGGTGAGGATCCTGAGAACACAGAGCAGAACATCCTGCCAGTGAGGTGGAGCATAGAGAAAGGACAGTGCAGCATATTAAGGGTGAAACGGTGCCCTCAGGAGGCCAGGGCTCACACTGGTGACTCAATGAGGACTTCCAGGAAAGGCCCAGTGGGACTCCCCTATGTGGCCGGGCTGTCGGAATGTCTACAGTTACAATTGAAGTCTTCAATTCACCCTGAAAGACAAGAACCCTGAGTGATGTATGAAATCACATGTTACAGCTGTGGGGAAACCTAACATTGGTGAAACAGAAAGGACCCTGGACAAGGGTTTTAACTACATGCCACGCGATCCCCCAACGGTCATTTTTGCAGTCTTTGGGCTAACCACAGAGAGCCTCAAATCTTGCGTCTTGTTCGCCTTTTGATATTGCGTGGTTTAGCTACCCCCCTTTTTTCTTCAATGTGTAGGAATTTCTCCCATCTAGCATTAAGATCATATATTGCGATCGACTCTCTCACACCTAGCAGTTCCAAGTACGTGTTACAGCTCCGGTGGCTTTCTTGCTTCAAAAAGCCGGTCTCTTGCTCTTTTCCTTTTTCTTTTTCTGTGCAAAACACATGACTTCCTGAAATTTGGATTTTGAATACATGTGGTCCTCCATGTTTCCTTCTTCAAACTTGGCAGGGCCGGTAAGCTATGATGCGCATTAGCATCACCTGTGAGTTTATCATGTGACAGCGACAACGCAAAAGGCGGAGCAGTATTTCCTGTGTGTCCCTTACTGGCTAACATATTTCAAGATGGCGCATGAATATGCAGCGTCTCAACCCCAGTTCATGTACAGGCAAATATAAAATTTCAAGCCAAAGGAATATTCGGAAATGATAGTGGTGGTAAATAGTTATAAAAAAGGACAAGCCTGTGAAAAGGCAACACCGATTTTGATAATAAACAACTTTACACACTGGACCTTTATAAATTCTATTACTTTAAATATCTTTATTTTGTAATTATTTGTGTTTTTGTTGTCATAACTGCTGGTTGAACAGGTCTGTGCTAAAATTCACCCTTCTTTTGTTCCTTTAAAACATCATTGGTCCCTGATTCCAGGATGGTGCCCTGCTTTGATTGTTTGTTTTTTGGCAATGTTATTAATTTACATATGCATAACGTTATCAATATTGATAATACATCTTTGGTAATTTGCCAATAATTGAATCTGTACCCTTACCAACTCCCAACAGTTTCTAAGAAACTGATTTCTCATCAAGCGTCATCAAATACAGTGCTGCACAAGGCAGTGCATTCAGCTGTATTCACAGAGCAAAGGAAGACCAAATTGAGGTGGAATGAGTTTGAATATATGCATAAACTGAAATACCAGCTCAAAGTCTGAAAATTTGATTGGGCTACATCTGTGTAGCACCTCTTTTTGCTGTGTAGCCTTCATCAGTATCATTCAGTGGAGAAAAATATGTGCAATATCCTCACCAGAGAAATTGTGGCTCATAAATCCACCTACATCTAGTTTGAAGAGGAGTTTAACCAGCTTTTGCAGCTTAAATAGGTCTGTGCAACAGAAATTTGTTTCATTCATCACAGAGAGCCAAATCAAGCTGATGAGGGCCGCAGGAAGATAAAAAGCCTTGTTATATTTGTGGGCAAAGCATGTGGATGATGGAAAAAAATCTGTAATTATTTTTTCCAGATATTGACATTAATCAATAAACATTCAAGACAACTTTAATGAGACACCATCATGCAAACAACCATGATATACAATATCATAGAAAATATGAGGCTGTCTCATCCATCAAGTCCTCACACCCATTTGACCATATAAGTTGTTGTCTACTACCCTCTATTTCTATTTAGTTTCTAAAGTTAGCGTCCTTATTCCTAAACGTAACAGTCACAGTTCAGTTTTTAAATGTGTGTTTGGTAAGGTTTAGTAAAAGATCATGGTTTGGGTTAAAATAAGTATTTGTGCCACATAACTTTAGCTATATTTCTACGCAAGTACGCAAGTAGTTGACGTAGTTACGTACATGATGTAGCCTAATAGTTATGCACGTGACATAGGGTTTAACGTGACAAAACTTAACATGACTTCCAAGTTAACTTGCGTACATAAGTTAAAATGAGTCAACATTCACTTCTGGTTTCACACAGTACTTTTTATACTACGTCACATGACTTTCTTTTTTGCTCCCGTCATGATTACTATAGCCACTTAAGGTTGTGGCCAAAATCAATGTAAACGTGTCATAATTAGCTGCTTGTACAAATGACCTATGGGGTTGTTTTTTTCTTGTGTCATCATATATCATATCATAGTCCATATCCACAACGTTCAACTTTTGGGATTTCTCTCGTGCCACCGGAAATTAAATGTCTTTCATTGCTGCCGGATGTCCGTCACCGTCTGCTTCTTTTGTGTTGGAATTTCAAACTCCGGTGGTTTTATGAGTAGCATGGTTACCTGCTCTTCAGATCTCTGCAGGGTAAACGAGACAGCTAGCTAGACTATCTGTCCAATCTGAGTTTCGTGCACAACCGAAACAACCTTTGAACCTGAACATGTTCCACCCAAACAAGTTCCTTCCCGAAGTGATTTTGCAGAGGTGATTTGTGATTGGTTAAAAGAAATGTGAATAAACCAAAGCACATTTTTCTTCCATCCCGGAACGCTGTGTGGACTAGCCAGACCCTCACCCACAGCATTGTGACGGAAGGTCTTGCAATGCAAAACTTGGTTTGGGGCTGCATGGAAATCTTGACACTGTACAGTGGTTATTTTGGCAATTGAAAACTTCCAGCTGTCTCAGTTTGTTGTGAAAGAGTTAGACTGGCCTGTGAGGATCCTTGGCCTTAACCCCATCAAAAACTGGGATGAAATGACCTTCCGCGAGCCACACTTCATCGCCCAACATCAGGGTCTGACCTCACCAGGGCCTCCCTAGAAAAATGGATGCTGTTATGGCAGCAGAATAATGCCCATGAGTTTTGAACAAGTTGTCCACCTTTTTGAAATATGTTTAAACCCCTCTAAAATGCATTAAAATAGTTTTAATACCTGTTAAAAAAAAGCTTTAAAATCTATTACAGTCTGTTAGAGCGTAATCACGCTGGCTGCTTACAGCAAATAAAACATCCCCATCATGTGCCTGACAAAACTATAAACTGAGCTCTGGTCTGCTCACAGAAAGCTGAATCCATACTAGTGGTTGTTTACTATATGATGACTTTACCATTATATGACTAATCACAGTATTGATTTTCTTTGGAATATACACTTCCACTTGGTGGAAAATAGGAAGAGCTGACATATTTACTTCTGCCAAAATTTGATTAAATAAGACTGGTAGCGTTCATTTGCTTGCCATTTGTGCTACATAAATAACATCAACATTTCACAGCTGGTGTTCAGGAGTGACAATTATGCTTTAAGTATGGTTGGGTGAAAGCATCAGAAAATCAAACCAAGAAAACACATAACAAAAAATTTCAGGGAAGCTTCATATTAAGCTGTAAATCTGGGTATATGGTACTGGATATATACTGGATATACGGATATCTCTATATATACACACTGCACTCAGCCTCTATACTGTTTTGTTTCCGGTACACTTTCTTTTTGTTTATGAGCGGTACTCTGAAAACAGGATTCCTGTTTTTGATTTCTATTTGATTTGTTTTCATGTATACAGTGGTGTGAAAAAGTGTTTGCCCCCTTCCTCATTTCCTGTTCCTTTGCATGTTTGTCACACTTAAGTGTTTCGGAACATCAAACCAATTTAAACAATAGTCAAGGACAACACAAGTAAACACAAAATGCAATTTGTAAATGAAGGTGTTTATTATTAAAGGTGAAAAAAAATCCAAACCATCATGGCCCTGTGTGAAAAAGTGAATGCCCCCTAAACCTAATAACTGGTTGGGCCACCCTTAGCAGCAACAACTGCAACCAAGCGTTTGCGATAATGTGCAATGAGGCTTTTACAGCGTCCTGGAGGAATTTTGGCCCACTCATCTTTGCAGAATTGTCCTAATTCAGTTACATTAGAGGGTTTTCGAGCATGAACGGCCTCTTTAAGGTCATACCACAACATCTCAATAGGATTCAGGTCAGGACTTTGGCTAGGCCACTCCAAAGTCTTCATTTTGTTTTTCTTCAGCCATTCGGTGGTGGACTTGCTGGTGTGTTTAGGATCATTGTCCTGCTGCAGAACCCAAGTTCGTTTCAGCTTGAGTACACGAACAGATGGTTGGACATTCTCCTTCAGGATCTCTTGGTAGACAGCAGAATTCATAGTTCCTTTTATCACGGCAAGTCTTCCAGGTCCTGAAGCAGCAAAACAGCCCCAGACCATCACACTACCACCACCATATTTTACTGTTGGTATAATGTTCTTTTATGAAATGCAGTGTTCCTTCTACGCCAGATATACTTGGACACACACCTTCCAAAGAGTTCCACTTTTGTCTCATCGGTCCACAGAATGTTGTCCCAAAAGTCTTGGGGATCATCAAGATGTGTTGTGGAGAAATTGAGACGAACTTTGATGTTCTTTTTGCTCAGCAGTGGTTTTCTCCTTGGAACTCTGCCATGCAGGCCATTATTGCCCAGTCTTTTCCTGATGGTGGAGGCATGAACGCTGACCTTAACTGAGGCAAGTGAGGCCTGCAGTTCTTTGGACGTTGTTGTGGGGTCTTTTGTGACCTCTTGGATGAGTCATCGCTGCGCTCTTGGGGTATTTGGGGCGGCCGGCCACTCCTGGGAAGGTTCACCACTGTTCCATGTCTTCGCCATTTGTGGATAATGGCTCTCACTGTGGTTCGCTGGATTCCCAAAGCTTTGGAAATGGCTTTATAACCCTTTTCAGACTGATAGATCTCAATTACTTTCTTTCTAAATTGTTCCTGAATTTCTTTGGGTCTCGGCATGATGTGTAGCTTTTAAGGATCTTCTGGTGGACCTTACTGTGTCAAGCAGCTCCTATTTAAGTGATGCCTTGATTGTGAACAGGTGTGGCAATAATCAGGCCTGGGTGTGGCTAGAGAAATTGAACTCAGGTGTGGACAACCACAGTTTTAGTATGTTTTAACAAGGGGGGCAATCACTTTTTCACACAGGGCCATGATGGTTTGGATTTTTTTTCACCTTTAATAATAAACACCTTCATTTACAAATTGCATTTTGTGTTTACTTGTGTTTTCCTTGACTATTGTTTAAATTGGTTTGATGTTTCGAAACACTTAAGTGTGACAAACATGCAAAGGAACAGGAAATGAGGAAGGGGGCAAACACTTTTTCACACCACTGTATAAAAATAGTGTGAATTGTATTTGATTAAAATGTTAAGCAGTGCAACCATGTCCACGCTCAGGAAGCAGGACTCAAATCCAGAGTTTCAAAACTAAAGGAATGACCATGAAGAAGTCAAATAGAAAAGATAAGACACACTTTATTTTCAAATCTGTTTTATTTCATATGTGATGCTATTCAACATTTATTCATCTTTTATAAACTACAGAGATCATTTATATATATCTCAGCCGCATATACGTGTGTACACGTGTGTGTATACATGCATACATGCATACATGCATACATACATACATACATACAAACAAACAGGATATATGTATTGTTTATTTAATTTGAAGAGGGGAGTTTACCTTACAGAAAGTGTAAATATTATGATTTTTATTTTAGCCTTGGAAAGATGAGGGAGACAAAAAATATATAATATGTGAAAATCTGGAATTTTCTCCAAGAGATGAGTCCAGGTCAGAGAAGATTGTGATGCTCATGAATTTTTCAGCATAACAAAAACCAGTAGCTCTTTGTTCTCATTCTATTTAGGTTGCACTCAATTAAAACGATTATTAGCTCTCAACCGAGCAGCTCTGCCTCGTCTGCTACTTGTATTCTTGCATTGTTTTTCTGTTTTGGAACAGATCAAAAGTGTAGTCGTATTCCAGTGCACATGAAAAAGAAAATGCTAACATTTTGGGACAACACTTTAGATGCTGATGCTGACTTAGGCTCGGCGTTATGAGCTCTGCAGCCGTTTCACTAAACTAACTAGTCACGGATTGTAAGTCACTCTGGTTAAGATTAAATAGTAATCACAGGCATTAGCATTAATAGCTGTTCCTGTGAATGACAGAGCTACAATACTTCTTTAAAAAACATCAGTGCAAAATAGTGTTTCATATCCTAAGCTCCGACACTAAACCCTTAACCTCTGAGTGTATTATACCTGACCCGTGCAAATTACATCGTATCTCTTTGAAGCCATCACAGCTCGATGAAGTCCACATATACAATATCCACAAAGAAAATGGATCCAATAATGACTACAGAAAGAAATACTTTATTCCTGTTGAGTTCAAACACAGTGGCATGGTAACAGCTTAGAGCTACCCGCTAAAGCACTAATGTGTTCAAATACCCATGGGCCCTCATTGCAGCAAGATTGAACATACCAGCAGTGACTCTTAGCCCTGCACTTAAATAAAAAAAAGGCCTATAGTCACACTTTGTGACATGTAGCATCTTAATGGTGCTGAGAGGTATGGGAGGAGAATATATCATTTAAGCCCCTGTTGCTAGATTTATCATTGCATGACAGATCGCACACAGCCAAGAGCAGTGCATAGTATGATGCAAAGGTTTATTCCCAAAAAAAAAAAAAAACACATGTAAGTCATTCAGTTTCATTTGAGCGTTCTTAACTATTCTACTAGCTACATCACTCATAAAAACACACTGCTTCATATGCATTGCGATGCTTCTTGGCATATTACCGCCACACATTTAAGCTATATGACAGTGATACATCATAGAGCGTACTTGCACTGTGTATGTGTATTAATGACCACATGCTTGTACGTGTGCATGAGTGTGCTCATAGCTCATGAGGCATGTTCTCAATAAGATCATTAAAAGGTAAAAGTCCCACAGGGTGCGTTTTTTAAGGCCTGGGTTGACTTTTTGATCAGACTGGCTTTGATAGCTACAGTGAATGATGAACTTTACACCCATTTATCACCCATTTTAATGTGATTTTTGTTGTTGTTGCAATTATCCAGTTCTGTGATCACACACGTAAAACAATTGAAAAAAGCCAACCCACTATTTTGCAAATCACTATTTTCCTTTTTTTTTTAATCTGAATCAGGAAAATATACGATCCAGTGTCCCTAAGACATTATTCCCAGGCATTGCTCGTACTCACCTCGTAACTTTTAATTGGGTGATTTGCTGGTCTAGATATCTCGACGTCTGCGTTTTAACAGTCTAACTGTGGTTGCTTTTTTATGACCTCTTTGTTTACATAAGCATTATATAGCCATAAAACCACAACTGTATTTAAATATATTTCAACGGTGAGCAGGTCCAAACTATATATTGAAATAAAGTCATTGAAATGCTGTGGAATCCTATCTAATCCTCGAATGTCTAAAAATAAACCAAATTTACCACAATAAAGACATGTTTATATGGCCTGTAAATGTCCAACTAAAAGCTCACTTTGCAGAGAAACGATACTATGATAGAATAGGATACATGGGGTTGGACTTGTTAACCACTGGTATGTTACTGAATTAAACAAATTTGAGCACAAACAATCAAAAAAAGCCCTGCGATTCCCTATGAAATCATGCTGGATATTATTAAAATTGTTGGTAACACTTTACTTGAAAGTATCTAAATAAGAGTGACATGACACTGTCATGACACATGAACCCTAACACATAACATAACTTTTCATGAAAAAAACAGTTGACACTTACTAAAAGAAGCGTTATGTCATACATTTTTATGACTTGTTTAGTTTAATGACACGTTCATGACAGTGTAATGTCACTCTTTTGTAGATACCTTCAAGTAAAGTGTAACCAAATTGTCTTGCCATTTAAATAAAGAATAAACAGATAAGATTGCAAAACTGCTGTGGCAGCACAGGCCATGTTACTCAGAAATGGCGACAATACAGTCAGGTTGAGTTATGTGAATTCAAACCCCATAATTCTCTTATAACAGCTTGGTTTGCCAAGAATCCACGCTGGTCATAACACCCATGTGTGCATGCATACAAAACAAACTCAGACAAACACACAGGCAATAATGGAGTTTTTACATCTATCAGTTTTTTAGGTTATTTTTATACTATCGTTATTTATGTCCGAGGGCAGAGGTTTTCACACTCCATTATTTCCAACAGGCTGTTCAATTTCTGCAGGGTGTGCAACTGCGGCGATCAGGTGGCCACATTGTAGTGTATTTATGTGTGATTGTAGGAACACGATGCCTCATTAGACCTTTAGTGCCCTGGCTCGCCACAGTCCCATCCAAACACAATAGTCTCTCTTATTATATCTATCTCTCGCCCACCTGACCACTCCATAGAGGGTGTTGGCAGCCATAGTCAAGCTGTTCGAGATCATTGGGGACTGGGACCTTTTGTACATTGTAACATCTGCACACTGGCTGCCTGTGAGAAGGTCTGGCGCTGTGATCTCCCCCAAAACAGCTATACATTCTTTCTGTCTCTGTGAACTCTCTGTGCTCTCGTTCTCCCTCTTTTTTCTCTCTTTTATTTATTTCTTACTCTTTTTTTTCTTACACCAGATTGGCTATATATAACCACTGCCTTACCGTCCTTGAAATTACTCAACATTTTCTCCCATTATTATGTTCCCCCCCTGACCATCCTTATGTATCCCCTCTGGTTTTACAGGCTTTTATTTTTTACCTCTTTGCTTTTCTACCCCAATCCATTCTTGTTCTTCCTTTCTGGCAATGCAAGACTTTTATACTCCCTTCTATGCAGGCATGTATCTCATCTTTTCTTAAGTACTTCCTCCCTCCCTCCTTCCCTTCCTCCCTCTCTCTCTAACTAACACACACACACACACACACACACACTCCTCTGTCTCCTCTATCACCCTGCCAGCGAAGCTAAAGCTGTCTGGCTCCCCACCTGCACAGTCCTTGGAAGATTGCTGACATTCAGTACAGTATATGATGCCATGGATTTAAGCATGGGGAAATACTTATATACAAGATTGGGGAAGGGCAGTAATAGTGTCACACGTTTTAAATATGACAACCTTAAGTCTAAGGTCAAAATACCAGGGTACCATCATCTGGTGTCATCTGGCGGGCTATTGAACAACTTGTGAATAGTCAACTAATCCCTTATACCAGCAACAGCTCAACTGCTTTCATTTCTTGTTGTGAATGTTTTTTTTAGACAAGTTGTGATTGAAATAATTAAAAGTTTTACTGGTAGTTGTATGGTTACGAGATGGATGTTAACATCTGATATGGAACATCTGCTCATGACTGGAAAGCAGACATAACTGAATTAAGGCCAAACACAGTTTAGATTAATGTGTCTTTAATTGGTGTCAGCACGAGAGAAGGTAAATCACAGCAAAGAGCGCACACTCCATCACGTTTAGCTGAAGTTGGAGAGGCTGCAGTCAGATTTGTTTTCACACACCCCTGCCGACATAACCTGTAACCTGACAGGATGACACATTACCAATTTTTACCAAGCAACTTGTGAATCCTGAGATGCTTGTTTGCAATGTTTGTAGTTTTACTCGTAGGGGGTAAGAGTGAATCATCACAAGCCAAAAATATCAACTACAGACAACAGATCATCATCTACGATTCAGGCAGGTCTTCCATGTGCACCATATTGCAAGATCAGAAATGAAGGTGTAGCTGTGTTATGAATTGACGTTACAATGTGTTCTGTTGCATTGCAAAAATGGTCAAATTGGTTCAAAGTTTTATGCCGGACAACGTTACGTTTTCTCCTCTGCATATGGACCTCGACTGTGCCAGTGCAGTGGTCATATTCATATATGAATGACAAAGGTGATGCATGACAATGTCAGCCTGAACATGGCTTTATAAAAATCTATCTGTAAGGACGGCGCACTGCAGCGCTGACCAGGGAAACGGATCTGTTCTAATCACCAATGTCACCCATGTGTTTGTATATAGCTTACCTTTCTTCTACTGATTGATTGGGCTTAAGTAAATCGTCTGAAATATCTCTATGAATATTCTACATTCTCCACCTTGGATACTGTGTATTGCTGCTTACACTAACACGTTTGTTATTAATAGGAGAACACTGAATATATTGCTGTATTACACATTTGTCCCACGCCTGCACACTGTAAAGTGTCACATATCTAAGATTCAGGCTATGCGAACACAATCACATAATAAGTGAGAGTGCTATCTGATACTGAAGTCAACCCCGGGCTGACACAGATGCTATCAAATGCATTTCAGCTTGTTTACACTTCAGTTGCCACATGAACAAGCATGTCATACTGTAGTGTAGCAAGGCTTTCCTGTAGAATCCATGTTATTACACTGCTGATTCTACATATGTACACTCTTTGCTGCCTGCGTACCGCTTTCAGCACACCCCATGATTAATGAGTCACTGTGTCCGGGGCCATCTCAGCTCATGTCAACGACTCTGAGTGTGTGTGCTCACGCTCCCGGCGCTCCATCACACACCCATCACGCTGCACAGTCCAAACAGCACAGTGTAGTGGAGGAACTCATCTGCAAGAGATGTCCAAGCCAATTACCAACTTGGAGGGGGTTGTTAGAAAAACACACCACTCCCACATGCAAGGACCCAAATTAATAAAATCAACTATGGATAGTGTGAAGAGAAAGGTCTATCCATCTCACTTACTTTTGTCTGGTAATGGCACCCACTGTCTGGTAGTAATAGCCTCTCTCTGCCACGCAGAGAGAAGTCACGTATTAATGAATGCTGCCATTTGCATGCACAAGCAGCTTCTAAGGGTCTATCAAACCAAATTGCTTTATCTGGAATGAACGTGACCCCACCAATGACTGGGTTTTGTAAATAAACCATTATACATCTAAGGAATAATTACATCGTTAATGTCAGGGTGTTGCAGTGTAGTTACTGGCCCTGTCTAGACCGCTACCTGAGCCTAAGTGATGAACTTAGCCTACTATAGACTGTACACAGGCTGGCAGATGGAGAGGTTGCTGTGCTAAAAGCTAGGTGAACAATCTACCCCTGGATATTAAAAGGACAGGTGCCAGAGATCAACAAAGTTATTCCGATAAGTTGGATAGGCATAGACATGTGTATGCAGGGCTGCTGCCATGGCAATACTAGGTTTTGTGAATATATTTCCCAGCAATGCTAATCTTCAATTAGATAGCAGATAGAAGACCTGCTATGTAATTATGAATGGTAATTGTCTCACATTGGCTCAGTTTATGTTTTCTCTACTTTCTCTACCATCCATCTATCCATCTTCATCCGCTTATCCGGTATCGGGTCGCGGGGGCAGCAACTCCAGCAGGGGACCCCAAACTTCCCTTGAACCATGTTAAATTAAAATTGAAGCAGGGCGTGTATCAGTTTTGTTTAAAAAAATTTTAAAAAATAAGTGTTTTATAGCATGGTAGGCCTTTGTTTGTACTGTATTTAAATGAATATTGATTTCATGTTTTATTATTACAAAAACATTTCTAATAACCCCAATCTGTTTATTTGGCTTCATTATGATGTAGTCAATATGAGTAGGTTGTATCAATAAAAATAATGTTACATTGAATGGGTATGATGAACAACAATATTAAAGTTAATTTCTAAAAAAATAATACTTAATTAGGGCTGGAATACTGTCCTTATTTTTAACAACATCAAAATTTCGTTTGTCGACGACAAATTCTACTCAGTTGATTTAGTGTTTACTATTTTGCTTGTTTGAATCTCAATGCTTTTATTGTGAAGTACTGTAACCTTTGTTTTGAATAGAGCTATATGAATACATATGTATATACGGTACGTACTTACAAATGCAAACTGTTTACCCTTTTTGCATTATTAATCCATAATGAATAAGGCATGTACCAGTACAACATAGGTGTAAGAGTACAGAGTATTAATGCTTTACTTTTACCATATTATGCAGTTGTACTCAGTGTTTCCTTTATGTTGATTTTGTAGTGGCGGCTCACCATGGCAAATGTTCTGCCTCCACGGAAATAGGGCAGACGCACAATGTAGTTGCAGTTGCCTTTTAAATTATCCTGCATAATGCCCCCACACACATTGCAATTTAACAATAAGTAGAACTATTTAGAGGTTATTGGGTCCATCCAGTTGAACTCCACATACTGTTGTGTTGGCGTAGTTTATTGTCAAAACGTTCACTTTCGCTTTTTACAAACAGCTCCACCAAAAACGTCACCGCGGTGGGTCGGCTCTAATTGGACAACGTTCAACTTGTCAGTTCTGTCAGCTCATCGTCCTGATATTAAACATCTGGAAACATTAAAATGGTTCAACATTAAAGTGAGTCAGTGTAATATAATATAAATTGGAAATACTCTATAGATGGAGTCATTTGCGTTTTGGTATTCCTATGAAGAATTTCTTGTAAAATTCATTTTGTAGACCTGTTGTAGATGTTAAGTGCCCTATAGTTCAATCACAACTGAAAATATGCCTCATTGTGTGTGAATGGAGGTGAATGAATTATCTGTTTTTTCCATTGATGTGTGCTTGCATGCATGGTAAGTCATTCTGTTGTGGGGGTCTGTGTTTTTATGTATGAGAGAAAGACCGACCAGGCAGTGAGAGATTTTATCATGATGGCCTTCGCATATTGCCCTGCAGGAAGCCATAGCAACACAGATCCACATCATTATGCAAAGAGTGGAAAACTGTATGTGTGTGATGGGACCTCTCCTTTGACCTACAGATTTTATTTTTTATTTTAGTCAGGCAAAAAGAATCTTAAAAATGGCCTTGCAGACAGAACGAGGATTATTCATGATATTAGTTCAATTCCCTTTTTATCTGACTTTTGAACACCAGTGCACATTTTGTAGACAAGTCAGCAACACATTTGACTTGGAATAGGAGATAAAACCCATTACATATACAATAGTTTAAAACCATCTCTTATTCTGTGTTCTTTATCCCGCTGACAAAAATGAGGAGAAAATAGGTAGTGGAAAGATGATGATGATGATGATGATGATGATGATGATAAAGGAATAGAACGACAAGAAGGTTTAGGAGATGAAATAGAATAATAGGCCTGTCCAACATCCAATGCAGTCACTGCTTTTCATTAGTATTGTATGAAATGCAATAACCAGCAACCAGGAATGGCACATTATTGTTTTGCTTTCTTTCAATTGACACTTTTTCTCGCCTAGAATAAGGTTACTTTGCATCCACAAACGGTGGATGTTAAAAGTGTAAACCATGGTCTCTAGGATTTGCTCATTTCATTAAACATCACAGATTTATATATAACTGTTTGGGGAAAATCCAAGGGTGGAATTTCTTACAACATTAAATACAGCAAGTTCATTTACTTTCAGTAAATGTGTTGCAAGAAAATCTTATCCCTTTCTTTATCCAGCGTTTTACATAAGACGATCTTCTGAGGTACGCCCTATTTCATACAAGTTAGGAGCTAACAGTGTTAGTGCACATCCGGACGCTCTCCCAGATCCTATTACAAGCCTTTGGCTTCTCAACAGAAAACCCTTGCTGGATTAACCTGCGTGAAACCTGACTAAGTGAGGAGGAAGGAAGCCCTTGGCAAGGGTCTGGTGTTTACATGTGTTAGCAGGCGCTATGAATGAATGAATTACTGACTCAACGCATTATCAGGTAAGTGTCAAAGTAAGGGAACACAGCAGGCGGAGAGATGCCTGACTGCATGTCGATGGTGTGGTAATCAGCATGCTATCGCACAGCCTGTGTGTTTAGAGGTATCACCACTAATTAGGTCTTTCCAGCTTCAATTGTTGGTATATTCTGACTGGCACTGCTGTGAATTGTAAATAGCCTAATCACACTGCTAACGTTGTGAAAATCTGTTGATTTTAAGGGGGAAGAAGAAGGATATTTTTTGGCATGGATGGATATTAGTTGGTGTTTACACATGCAGTGTTGAAAGGGAGCCTATTCTTTCCCCTGAAGTGTTGTCCTGAATTAATAACTGCTTCAAGTTGAGAATGGTTTCTTACTTTGTTGGCTATGTAATTGGATCGTTGTATGATATAAAATTGTTATCCATAATGCAGACTACCGTTTCTCTACGCTTTTGTTGTTTTATTCAAGCCCCGTCCTCAGGCTCTTTTTTGTTCGAAGAGGTAAAATTAGCCATTTGCCTTTTATAGTGAATGTACTGATAATGCCGTATCTTTTTCCCTTGCCAGATATAATTTTGCAGCTTCTGTGATTTCAGTATGTCAATGCACATACAATGAATAAAATATCCACAAAAATGACTTTCAATGTAAGTGTATTAAGGATGCACGATTATGGCCAAAATGATAACGAAAATTGTGATTACAATTTTATTAATTGTGCAGCCCTAAGGTGTATTGTCTTTTTTTTTTTTTAACCAGGATACAAATGCTGTTTTGGAACAATGTCATCATTGGCGGTTTTGTGCTCACGATAAAAGACTTTGTCAGCTATAGTCTTCAGAATAAACACGCAATATCATTAAGACTATTCATTCATCACTCATTCAATTCCATTGACTCAGCACTGAAATTAACATGATACTCTGGCACATGAACATCTGTGTGCATAATGCAGACGGTGCTCTGTGAACCCTTTGATGAGCCAAAGCAAAACAACACATCTCTATAAAAGACGGCACAAAAGAAAAATGGCTTACAAGCAGCTGAAAACAGAGATTATGGGTCAGAATACAGAATCCTAGCAGGCAATTAAAAACACGAGTATGCAAAGCATGCTGCCTGATGTTGTCGGTGGGAAATGAAGTGAGTGAAAGAGCACGTACACACTGCTTTTGTGTTATAAACAAAGTGATAATACCCGGGTTGTGCTTCACCTGCATTTAATGTCTGTGCAGGCAGCCAGATATGCTAATGTGACACGTATGTGAGGAGTATGAACAATTGCTCAGTCAAGCCCTTCTCCCTTGGGGAGAGTATGCTGTGGAGTGGTATTCCTAGGTTTTGCAAACAGTTCTGCAGCCAGGGTGCAGTGAGCATTCTGAAGTAGTAGGTAATTAAATGCAAAAATGGGATTAGCGCAGTACTCTCCATTCCCTGTTTCCATGTGATTCTGACAACACAAAATGGGCCTGCTAAAGCCGGGGATGAAGGAGAACCGCTGTGTTGCACTGCAGCGTAGATTACATAAGAGTAGGACACACACACACACATTTTAGCAAATAATTACAGCCCACTTACTTTTTTTTGATAGATTCCTCAAGGTTTTTGTCACTGCACTTTATTGTATCTTGTACAAGTGCTATTCATGCAGTAACTGTGTCCCGGCGGGAGAAAATGGCAAAAATGGTTGGACACTTTTATGCTTAGGCTGCACCATCACAGCTGGTGCCGGGGTGAATTGCCAGCCTAGATCTACAGAAAGCACACAGCACACTGACATTGTCCTTTTTTTTTTTCTTCTTTCTATTACAGTCGGGAGGAAATACCCTTCATATACTGATGAGGACAAGAGTAATTATATATTAGCATGAAATTCCTTTATTACGAACCTATTTCATGTAGCACATCAAAGACAAGCAGAGCTTCTGAGTTAAAAGGAAAGTGTGTAGTAGATGTGACTGTTAAGAAATGTGTCTTTGTCTATCCTTCCAGGAAGGTTATCAACCCAAATAAAAGGTAGCCTCGAACCTGTTTCTTGATTAGATTTCATTTTCATCAGTAACACTACAAATTGTAAGTTGGAAATCCGTCTCACTTCAGATGAGGCATTTTGATAACGTGACTGCTGCAGTCAAATCGCACACTGCTGGACCATGAAAGCCACTTATCCATTGATTATTGCTGTGCACGGTCTGACTATGGCTGACCATGACTTTCCACCCGTCCTGACTTTCCACGTCGTGTCAGTGTTCTCTTCACACCAATATCTAAACTAAGAAGGTCAGTAGTCAATATGCGTGAAGAGCAATGGTCAATCGTAAACAATTCCATTCCTCCTGGGTTCCTTAGCTTTTTTCTATTTCACAGTCACTAGCTGGGCCTGGCAGATAATTTTCAGTCTCACCTGGCTATCCTTACATTCCTCACTACTGGAGATGCAATGTTAGATGGCTCCCATATAAGGGAAAGCTCAACTGCACATACAGATGCATACTCCCCTCATCCATAAACAAAAACCACACAACCCCATGCAGTCCATTATCACAAAGTTTAAGGTAGACGGGAGACATTTGCTCCAGCAGATGAAAAGGAGAAGTAACAATGAATGTATGGCTATAGAAGGTGGAATTTCTTCCTTACCAGTTATGTGCACCACTGTGCAGGCGAGAGATCATCAAAGCATATAATCAGTAATCAAAATCCATGCTGGCTGTAATAGCCTTTGCCTGCTGGTAGATTGAATTTGAATGTGCCATAATGACTGGGTTTTGAAAGCCTTTCACAGTGCTTAATCACCTTGGGTAATTAAGATCACAGTCTTTAATGTACATGCAGACATTCCACTGGTTGCAGCTGCGACATCAGACATTAGAATTAATGGAACTGGTAGTAGTTGCTTTACCTATGGAAGCGTTTATAATCATACTGCATGTACTGTACTTTACTCATAAAAAGGTATTCCTCCTCCATCAACTTTCAACAACTCAGTAGGAGTTCAACTGTAGCACACGTCCAGGACATACTGTACGGTACATATGCCTGGGTATCACTAGACCAAGCCAAGCTCAACAGATTTGAGATTGAGCATTGGTCTGGGGAGTCTGTTCTGTATTTTCTCTGCACAAGAGGCTTGACCAACGGGCATAGTTCAAAGGATATGTATACAAGTGGATAGTCCTTTACCCAATCAGACCAACGATCCAGGTCCAGCAGGTGAATTCAACGTGTAAGTTTTCAGACCGAGCTGCAGGACTAAATCAAATTTCTGGCAGAGTTGGGGGTTACCCAGTCTACCTGGGGGCAGCATGAAGAAGATAATTACTAACTATTGTTTAGTAGTTTTCTTTTTGGCGTTTACCATGTAATATACTATAAGACCTACTTACTACAACTAATACCCAAATATGTAAAATATAACTGTTTAAAATTGGAAAGTTGTAATGTACATTTTTGTTCAGGATGTGCAAATATATAATAACATAACAGCACACATGTTAAATTATACCTGCTAAACAGAAGCATGTTAAAAATGCACCACAGTGCAGTACAGGCCGTACACTAGCAGTTATGTTGGTTTATAATTTTGAAACAAGTGTTTTTTTCTGCATGTGTTTACTCGCTCTCACACCGTCTCACTGTCCCTGTCGAACTGGCAGCTCAAATTTAAACTCTGTAAATGTGATTCATAGCACTACAGGCAAACAATTACTGTGCATCCTGAGCTGCTCTGTAGGAATTGGAAAAGATCTGAGGAAGAAACTTCAACCCTGAGGCAGCAAGGTCAATCAGAGCCGTGCTGCTCTGGAGGGCAATACCACAGCGTTCTTTCCAATAAAAAGCTTGAATTAAAAATCCATTCAGGTGGCCACAATTGCATTCTCCCACGTTATCAGCTGTCTGATGTGATGAGTGACCCTGTGGTCATCACCCCGGCCACGGAAACCATCGATCCTGTCGTGGTGGTCAGCAGAGGAAGGCAGCGTTTCGCATGCTGCTGCTACTGTGTTTATTGCTATTGCATCCCTCAGAGGAGCGCTTTAATGAGCTATGAGGACAATAAAGCTGTGACATGTACACACACACACACACACACACACATACACACACACACAGACATTGACTACTAGTGGCTGGGTGATCAAAGTATGTGAGTCACTAGAGAAAAGAAATCCTTTGTAGTCAATGGGTAATGAAGCTGTGGCAGAGATCAAGTGGAGAGGCAGAGAGGCTAACTTTAAGTCTCTAGAATCCAGAAAATCAGTGGCCCGTTGAACTAGGGTCCTTCTGATTGGGCGGGGTTGGAAACAGGGGGGTGTTGTAGGTGGGGATCCTACTGTACGTTAACACATTTTTATTTTTAGTTTTTTTCTTGTGTGTGAATCACTTTGTGACTGTCTGTAAAAGGTGCTATAATCAAATAAATTATTAGTAGTTGTGTTTCCAACAAAACTTTTGTGATGGAAATTGACAGAGAGACCTCAGCTCTCACTAATCAGACATTCAGATGTGGGCAGACAAAATCAACACCACAAAAGTTTATTTTCACTGCAACTAGACCTCAAACATTATATATAGTGACAGAGAGATAGAGAACATCTGGAAAAAGAAGCATCTTACAGTGGGGGAGTCTGTTGTCAAATAGACTGCGGTTCTTACACTTTTAATGAGGACCTGCTAAAAACACCTGTTTTAACTAATTTTTTTTTTATAGTTTATTATAGTTTATTTTATTTATTATGGACGATGTACAATTTAAAGCATACATGTTACCATTTGATGCATTGTACCAGAGTTAGCCACATCTGCAGTCCATTGTTACTCTCTAATGTATAATTTAAAAATACTGTACTGTAGTGTTGGCCTATTAACATGGTTATCCATAAATTTGGCATAATAATATAGGAGATTGAAAGTTTAAGATGTAGAAATACTCTGAATAATGATTTGTGTCTGAGATGTTTTCTTCTCTCTTGCTTACTGAAAAATAAACCTTAAAATCACATCCACTACTTCTCTCTTATTAAATAATCCAGAATCATAAAAAAGTTCCTGTTCATATAACTCACATTTAAGACAAGACAATTAGGAAGATGAGTGTAAAAACAGCCAGCCATTGTCAAAGTCTGCACATACATCATATTGCACAGTGTAGCTCAAACATCCAGGTGAAGGGTTAAGAAGAAAACAATATTTAAGCTTTTAAAATTAAATTTACACACACCTGCTTTTTCACAATGTTTTGGTTGGTTGACTTCGCGTACACACCACACACTAAACATTTCAGGGTTTCCTTGGAAGCAGACCGGCATTGCTTTCAGTGTTTTTTGCTTGTTCTATAACAGAGTTTGAATTGAACAGCTTTCACACCATCCAACAAACCACACCAAAAGAGCACACACATCAGTTTGCCTGCACCAAACAGCTTTGTGTGAAAGCAACCTGAGATATCTTAATGAGAACTGGCTTCATCATAAATTTTAACTCCACAGCTGTATATTTGGGAATATTGGCCAGCAATAGCACACAAGCAGTTTAATTATACATGGGATAGTTGCATTATATACTATATTGCTAAATAACAGAAATGCTGTGACGTTCATACTGTTCAATCTCAGACTGCTCATTGCTTCCAGTGCAGCGTGGTTATAGCCCATGCTGGAGAATCATATATAATTAGGATGCCTTTAGCACTGCAGTGTTAAAACGGCAGGGAAATGTTGAACCCACAGACAGATGCAACCACAGAAGCTAATTTAAAGGGGAAACAGGTGTTCCATTCAAGCAATTTAAACATGGTTTGATTGTAGATTGGAATATTTCACAATCATGGATGGAAACAGCAAAGTGGTGATGTTGATTTATAAGGAGCAGTTTGCTAAATACTTCCATTAGGACACACTTGAGCGCTATAAGTGTTATTTAGGCAGATATGGATGCCTGCCATCCTAATAAACAAATTAACATTAACATGAATTAAGAAGCATTAGGCTTTCATGTGACTCATGCACACACTCCTTTAGAGCGGAAGCAAGCTAGCCAGGTCGAGACGTTTTGATGTGGAAGTTGTCAGGCTTAATTTACCCATCGGAGGAATCAGTCTCCCCGCTGAATGTTTGACAAGCTTTAAAGTGCAAAGAAAATGTGCAATGAGCTAATGTTAATAACAGGGTCATGTAGCTCAGAATAATGACAGTTTGCTGTGATGGAAATGTATCATCAGGTAAAACTGAGAGATTAGATGAAGACATGCTGATGCTTCAGTGTTCCAAATGTTTTGATTGTTTAGTAAGACGTGTCAGATCTCAGATATTCACATAAACGTGCATGTACGAAAAAACAAAAAAAACAAAATGCGTTTTGCATTTCAAAATGTGACCTATTTTTAGAACTAAATACACAATGATGGTATGCTCAACAATGATTTTGTCATTTACAAATCACATACCATGTGTTACTCTATCTATCTAACCCTAACCCATCGATGTGTGAAAGGGTGAGAAGTTCATTTTCAACTCTTAAGAATGTGAATTGAGGGTGAAGCGCACAGTGCAAATTTTTCACCTGGTTATAATACACGCACGCGCACGCACACACACACACACACACACACACACACACACACACTTACCATATCATCTGTTTAATCTATTTAACTTTCCTTTCTTTCCTTGTTGGCTGGTGTGTCGCATAATTCAATTTAGAATTAAATATTTTTAAAGCTACATTTTGTAACATTTGTAGTTGTTCATTTTCAAAGTCTGTGTTGTCCTTTCACAAACTTTTTCTTCTTTTTTATGAATATTGACCACCACCATCAATTTCAAGTATTCCTATTGAAATTTTACATTTGTGATGAACTGGGGTAGACTTGCCATAGTCATGCGCCATCTTGAAATACGTTAAGGGACACACAGGATATACTGCTCCACCTTTTGCGTTTTCAACTTAGGGCTGCTACTAATGGATATTGTGGCCTCCCAGCCCTGACAAGTTTGAAGAAGGAGACACGGAGGACCACACTTATTCAAGATCCAAATTTCAGGAACAGGAGTCTTCTTCTTCGCCCAAAAAAAAGAAAACAGATATTGAAAATCAATCATCAGAAAAAAAGAGTGAACATTGGAGCTGCTTTGGACACACTCACCAAATCCCAACTAGTTAATTATCCTCCGGACTGCTGCTGTCTCTTTTTCTTTCTCTCTCTTTTCTGTCGGGTGGTGCGCGTGCCAGCTCGTGATGTGAAGCGCTTCAGCGCCACTTTCTGAAATGCACTCCAACAACCACGGCTAATAGACGGCCTTTTGTACACTTTCACTTTTTGAAGCGTGGTCGCTACCGCAGATGCAATACATACTTTGAACTGCGTGGCGAGAGAGAGTTGATTGGGATATATATAATCAACGCTAGATGGGAGAAATTCTTACAGAATGTAGCTTTAACTGCAAACAAAAAGAATGTTTCTCCTCTTCCATCTTCTTTTTATTCCATGAAATGACCTCATAAATTTGCCATATTTATGTATTTCAGGATGAAAAATGCAATGGATTTTGTTTTTCCACTTCCAAACATGACAGTGGGTTTCTTGATTCCAGTGACAGTAAGTCTCCAAAAATCCACTTTGACAGGCTTCTTCTCCACAGGTTTTCAGCTGACAAACACCAATGCAGCATTTAAACTGACATCTTCTGAGGTGTCATGGGGTGTTTTTTGATGGGACTCTGTCTGAACAACCCCATCCCTGGTGTTAACATCACTTCTATTGGAACAGTTAACCAGAATGCAAAATAAGCTCTAACATGCTGCATATTACTATAATTCAAACTGAAGAAACACAGTTGATAAGTCTTCATAACTTGTATCATCAATTATGTGCAAAAAAACCCAGTGCACACTAGGATACAAGGATTGACACCATTCAACTAGCATTAACATTAAAAACAAAGGGGCAAACTATGCATTTCACATGTTACCTCAACAGATTAGCTCTGTGCTTGATTGCTATCAGGTGTGCCTTTAAATAATCAGCCGTTAAATCCAACAGCTTTCACATTCCCAAATACAAATGCACTTAAAAATTCACCCATAATAGGCAATAGCAACTTCTACCATACAAAATAAAATATGCATATTACATTTACATTTACATAGGATAATGAGATACAATTAATGTCAGAGTACAACAGAGGATAACTGGATCCAGAATGCATATATTTACATAAGATTCCATTAATATAGAGTACAAAGTGCATGAATATCCTCAAAAAAATGGTAAAACTAACTAAAACTAACCATATTCACACACAAAATGTTCTCACCACGATATGATTAATGCATAACAAGAACCAAGGATAAGACTGACACTGAGCAGCAGCAGAACTAGCCAGATGGTAAAAACTAAACTGCTGAGAGTCGAGTATCTCTGCTCCATTTGCCCATCATCCTGCAAAGGATTACACTGTGGACTGTTGTGGCTAGATTCTGTTGTCTAAAGAGAGAGGCACTGTGTGTGGCAACAGTTGCTCAACATTTTTCAAGCCAGGACTGATCCAGAAAAAAGACAAAAACTATGGGATATACAGTGTAACTTACTGTTAATATTTTCTAAAATGGAAGCTATGGAAGTGGTTAAGCTAACCACTTAAAACATTTGTTTGCCTACGGCTTTTGCAGATTTGACAGGCAAGTGGAAACACTTTGGCAGAGGAACATGATAAGGAGGATATTAGCAACAGGCACAGACTCAGAGAGCTTGCCTTGGACAATGGTTTTTGTTACATTTGTGATGAAAATGTCAGTGAAGGAAACACGTATAGCCACTGTGAGTTCAAAAGTTTATGTGTTGACTCCATTTCACACATATTTCACACCTCCAACATGCTGCTAAGGTTATGATTACGGTTGGGTTAGGGTACTCCATGGACACTATATTCCAACAAAACTATGTGACGACAGAAAAAGTAAATGCAACAGAATTCATTAAAACTTTTAAGTCAAATATAAATGTAGAGTATGAGTACATGAGCTGTGTATAATAACAATGTTTTTTGCTAATTTCAATCATCACTTGTCTTGCCTGTTAATTGGTCATGGGTGGAGTGAAGATTTCTGTCACAATGGATGGTTTTCATGAATGGTGGTTTTAAGGGATGTGAACAAATGCCAGGACAAACTGTGCATGTCTGCACATGTAATTAGCAACGAAAATGTAATTCATCCTCACCCTTTTGTTGCCTAAACTCAATCATGTGTATACTTTCTGCAGTTTTCACACAATCCTTTCTTGTTGAAGCCTCATCATATTCAAATTGTGCCCACACATAGTCTCTTTCTGAGTTTATACACATTTTATTCAATGTGTTTGAGACTGAGCGGCTTGTGAAATTAACTTTCAAGGATAAAGAGAAATGGAGAGAGAGAAAGAGAAAGAGCGATAGAGAGAGAGAAATCACTGTCCAGATTAGTTTTTATGCAGATCCACAGTATGGCCATCAGGTCACTGACTCTTCCCTCAACTTCGCTATATGAATTAGCAGGTTTAGTGAGCCACAGCAGTCCAATGGTCTTTCATCTGCTCAACAAAAGCTGCATCGCTGACAGCCAGAACATTAGCAGATCTGCCAGAGCAGCTGTGCATGGGGTATTTTTGTCATTGCCGGCCCACTAAAATAGGTGTTCTCACTGGTGGTGTAAGGTGTCAATCCCTGTGCTAGATATATTAGGTCTGCGGCTAGGAGCGTCATGCACATCTGGAATGCAACCTCCTATGATAACTTGCTAATTAAAAAATACCATGTACAATTAGAGCTCACAAATGATGATCCAATAAAGTCAAAGGGCAAAGGACACATATTATCCACAGCAGAGTAATTATGATGACGAGAACAAGCAGGCATTTTAGTACAGCCGAGATTATAATGCATTCATGTAATAAATGATACATGGGTGGGAAGAATGCTTGCTATCTTGTATTTTTTTTGTCTTCACGTCACAGTAAACACAACATAATCAAAGCTGTGAAAGCACAGGCCAGCCAAAATATTGGTCAAAACAACAGAGCAGAGCAGGCAAATTCAAGAGGAAAACATCTCAATTGGGTTGATAGCAAGGGCAATCAAAGGACAGGAGTTTGTTTGGTGAGGTAACCAAGGCAATACATCGTTTCCTGCTTTCAGAGAAACTAGACCAGCTTTACACAACATTTCCAATTGGGAAAAAATAAACTATTTATCTTGAATAGATTTAGTGTGAGGGAATCAGCTGCAGGCATGTGATATCCCTGAAATTGCTTTGTTTTGAGGGTGTATTTCCCACTGGCTATACATACCTCAGCCAATGCACGAGTTGTGTAGCGTTTGATTTGTCTGGCATCAAAGACTGCAGTGAGAGATTTTCCCTGACTTTAAAAATGGTACCACTGATTGAAAAAAAAATAGTATCACACTGAAATGAGGAAAACATGAATTTCACGTCTGTTTACTTTAGTTGCCCCCTATTTGTTTTTCATTTTAAGGTTAAAATGTGTTCACAATCACTGCAGCGAGAAGTGATATGTATATTCTTCTACAGCTTTGACAAGTTATATTTACTTGCACAAGAACACAATACGGGGTTACTGCACCTTGTTTCTGTTTCCCTGCATTGATTTGATGTTGTACTGAGAGAAAGAAGTTATGAAGTTAGCCTGTACCCCATAATCACAATACGAATCAGGTTGGTTACACTGTTTCATTTTATTGTTTTTTTAAGATCATTTGTTTTTGGTATTTTAGGCCTTTGAGAGGACAGTTTTATAGGCATGAAAGGGGACAGACAGGAGGAATGATATGCAGCAAAGGGCTGCAGGTCTGAATGGAACCTGGGGCCGCTGTGGCGAGGGCCGAGCCTTTGAATATGGACTGCACGCTCTACCAGGTGAGCTACCCAGGCGCCCTAACACTCTATTCATAAAGTCACAATGTTAAAACTCAATAAATTGGGACAAAAGTACATCCTAGTGCCACTTGCCTATTTGCTCTCAATGTAATTTGACCTTTTCTGAACTCTATCTTGGTTTTATATGCAGTAACCTTTCCTTGTTCCTATACTTGAAAACCCAAGTGCTTACATCTTTGTTTCTTAGGCCAATATTTGGGCTGTTTGTTCAGAATATGCTCATCGCTGAATGGCAGACTGTAACTACAACTTCACATCTTCCAAGTTCAAATTATAAGTCACTGCTAATTTCACACAATATTCCCAAAAAGGGTTTAACTCCAGCAGGCACCAAGGAAAGAGCTCAAATGTATTTGTATTTGTTAAGAAATCCTGGTGGCAGCAGGTGGTGGTGCTGTCCAATGTGCACCATGCATGTCCAAATTTGAAGATTATCATTGTTTTAGGCAAACTGGGAGATGCATGTTTTTTTCACAGGACGGTGACCGATAAAATGCATTATGGGAACTTTATGAGACAGAGGAAATAAAATATGCAGTATGGCTGCAAAAGCCCACATGTATAAATGGGTGTAGTGCTGTAATGGTTAGTGGAATGAGTTTATTTAATACATTTATACAGAATGAAACATGCAAAAATTCTTCTCAGACCCCATCGTGCATGCATAAACCCCCCTTTCTTATAAAAGTTTATGTATTTATAGCTTGAACAATGCAATGGCAGCTGGAACTGACAGTAAAATGGGAAATTGCACCGCACTTTATAAAATGCTTAAATCAAATGAAAAGTGCAAAAGAAAAGAGAAACTGCTGGGCCCTTATACATCATACATTATATGAGTTAACAACTGCTTTTAATATGCTTGTGTTACTAAACCAGTTGTCTGAAACACAAATATGTTGGCTATTGCTGTTGGTTATGGCTTTCTCTGCTCCTATTTAAAAAAGAGGTGCATGTTTCTAAGTAACGTTTTCTTTTAGGTCAATACCAGACTGCCCCCGACATCTTGACCTTGCCTTATTTGCTGCTTGTATTTTAAACCTAATTTATAATTCCTGCACTTATTTTCTATTATAAAATAACTGTATTTATTTTAATCTAATTCATTTGTTTCCCAGTTTAACATGTTGCCTCATTATAGTGGAACAGGCACTCACCCCCCTTTCCTCTTTAATGCCTGTATTATAATAATGTAAACAACATTATGTAAACCACTTATGTAAACACAGCCCCTTGGAAATGGCTGCTGTGGAACTTATCGTTCAATATAATTAAATTGTGATCACATTCTAACCTGAAGGCAGCCACACCACCACGTCTGACGTGTCTAATACCTGTCACACTCACAATTGCCTATTTTGTTTTGAAATTCATATTTTTGTGTAAAATTGGCCGATTAGCCTTCCAAGTCAGATCTATAGAATGCGACACAAGCTAATTCTAGCCAGTGGATGTCATATTTACTGTATGCAGAGCCAATTATCTTCAGGAAAACATGTCTTTAATTTGTGAAAAGCTCACATCTGAACAAATTAGTTACAATTAGTTCAATTTAAAAGTTTTTTTTTGCAATATAATAACATTGTAAGACCTCTGGCTTTGCTTTATTTGCGAGGGCAAATAGGACTTCCCTTAGGACAGGGATATTAGCTTGAATAAGAAATCCAGGTAAACAGACTATGCAGTGATGAAGGATTAAGTTTGGCTAAAGTGAGCTCTCTTGCATCACACCAATCTTATGCAAGCTTAAAACTTTCCACACCAAGGAAATACAGTGCCAAAAGGATTGTATAGACAAGACCATGAGCTTTGCTTTATTTACATAAGTTTTGATTTTTTATTGCTTATAGGAGTAGTAAAAGTACGTACCTGATGCTGTGAAATAACTTGGGTAATCTACTGTCTAAAGCTATTTCTCATATGAAGTCCAGATTAAGTGGGCAATGTAATGTGAAAAATTACATTTAGGCATGATTTCATATATCCTTCTATGATATGCATGTATTGTTGTTTATTCATATAATTATTCACAATGCTTTTCAGGGTGTATGACTTTTAAATCTCTCTTTGTGTGTCCTTCCTGAAGGAGAAGACAATTTTGCATTTTTCCTCCAAGGACAAATGCCATAAAGTCTGACAGAAACAGTTGTCCAGAGCTATGTTTATAGGTCCCAGGTCTTATCAGCTAAGATAAAAATGAGCAGTAGAGAACTTTAACACATAAAGGGCAGATTCAGAAAGACGTAAAAGCTCCAACTTGTCTGCCTGGAAAGATTAATTGTTACGCTAAGATTAGACTGTTTTCCAAACGAGGTATTCTTTTCTCTGGGGGGAACAGGATATAAGGCAGGATACTATTGTTTTAATTTTGTCACTGTAGCTGATGTATGCGTTTTGAAAACTGTTCTTGTCACTTGGTTATTCTCTGCAAGGAATAATTAAAACTTTAACGAAGACCAAACCTTGATTCAGTTGTGCAGCTGTCTTTATTTTGTTTCAACAAAGTCTCACTTCCAACAATTCTTCTCTCGCTGTACAGAAACTTCCACAGCAGTTTCAGGTAGTGACCAAAGCACCTAACAGGAGATTGTCCCTCCTACATGCGTTCTCACTTACTGGAAATATGCCATCTGGTTTAGGCGGGGGGGGCTCCTGAGTAGAGCATGCACAATGCAGGACATGATACATAGCTGTCACGTAGCTGGTTGGTGATTTGGTCATACAACAACCAAGTCTCTTCCCTTTCCTTCAATTTGTCCGACAAATTTCAAACAGACGTTACTAATTCACGTTTTCTCTCCAGCTAGACATTAGTGTTAGTATCTTTGTGTAAATGACCCCTCTGATGTTTTTTTCTTCCAGTTTGCGCATGCCACGTGATAGAAATGTCATCACAACGCCCACTCGCTCGCTGTGAATTATATCAATAATGACCTGCCCTGTCCACACTTGGGCTTAATTGGACTTTTTACTCTGGAGCTGGCAGTGTAAAGTGTGTTTATTGTCCAATGAAACTGATTTGGAATCTCCACTGATTAATTACTACGAAAATCTGTTTGACAATGAATGTGTAAAAGGGTCTTCAGTACATGAGGACTGGGTGCTGCACTATGTAATGTCTTTTGAGGCTGACTGCTTCTTGTTATGCACGTTAACCTACCTACTGCTTAAGAACAGACAAGCCTGTTGATGAAGGGAGTTTGAAGGTTTGAACCAAGTTCGGGAGGCATGGAGACATCAGGGTTAGACTGATGAGACAATCAGGCCCCAGATATGCTTTAACTTTGAGAGGAAAGACAACTAGACTTCGGCTGCAGGCGGTCTAAACTTATATTATTCTGATTGTAACGTGGTGAAGGCAGGAATGTGATGAAGGATAGGCTGATTAGGTGTCAATTACAGTGTGGTGCTGATGACTAGAAACCAGTTGGATCAGACGTACATTGTGATTACGCGATATTGCAACAAGTCCTCTAACCTAAATACAAAATGATTATTCTTCATTGCATTTCTTAATGATTCATATCAGACTTTCAAATCTTCTGATTGTCCTTATGCCATTTAAAGTGCCTTTATTATGAAAAAATCACTTTTTATGGGATTTGGGGTGTTATTTTGTGTCTCTGGTTCCACACGCATACAAACTTGGAAAAAAAAATACCCATGCTGTTTTCAGTGAGATACAAGATTCTGAATGTCCTCGACCTTTAGTCTCTGGGTGTGCCGTTCAAAATCTGCACGCATTTCTACATCACTAGACGAGTCAAGGTGGCTGTAGCATGCTAGCTAGAGTCAGCCACAAAGCTAGCTACAAAGATAGTATATAAGTCACTCTTTAGTTACAACAGAGACCCAAACACACAGGGTGAAAAGAGGATCTGCCGCAATGTGCAGTACAACACAAATATGGTGTTTTTTGAAAATTAAATGCCATGAAAACCTATTCTGATGCAACCTCAAATTATGAACCTGAAAATGAGTATAATATGGGCAATTTAAGATAACATTGCTCGCCCCAGCCTTTCAAGAAAACCACCTTTCTCGTTTAGGCAACAGCAAACGTTGCTATGGTTATGAAAAGGTATGACCAATGACATTTGGTATGAGACAGAATGTCTCACAGCGGTTTTCGAAAGATTTGTTAACCTAAGCAAGGTCTCAAACTGTCTTATAGAGAGATAAGAGAAATGAAAATGCATGCCTTTGCTTCAACGACCAGGGCTGCCAACTCTCACGCATTGGCTGTGAGATTTTTGAAATGTCACAAATTGAGAATGTTTCTTCATCCAAGGTGCATTTCCCCGGCTTCAGGTATGAATTTGAGTATTACAGACTCGATCGTCGCTTTGTGTCCACTCTCTCTGTAAAAATAGAGGTGAGCAGCGCGGCTGGCAAGTGTATCATCTTCAGTTCATTTTAGTGGGCTCACTCTGCTGTGGGCAGTGACGAGTTGCAACCCTGCTCTACCTACGATGAAGAGCGGCGTACAGCCACTTCTCTAAACTTTGTCAGAGACCCAAATTGACCTCTGTGTCAGTCAGACGGTCTGAATGAGATACTACCAAGTCAGCGGAGCAATATCATGCACAGCAGACAATATTACAACTCTCCAAATCTCAGAGAACAGAGATAGGAGGAGTTATATTTTGAATGTGCAAGTTGTAAACATGAGCAGAAATCTGATGAAACTCAACTGAGCTATATGAAGTCCAAGGGTTTATAAATTCATTAAAATGAATTAATGTATGATTCACATGAATAAGTGCCACATGCACATTTAAAGAGATTTGCTTCCCCAAAAAGACCTGAGGGGCTCATGTTTCCATATTTTCAATTGTTTACAGCATAAATTGATGTAGAATTTGGTAGAAATATGTGTGCAGAAAAATTCAGTGTTTAAGGCTCAAAATTATATTTCTCCTCACAAAATATGGAAACAAATCCTATGCCATAGGGTTGTCAGGCCAACTGTGACCAGGGGGCAGATACTGGAAAACTTTGGGCCACTATTGTGCTTCCCTAAACTCTGGGCATCTCTAAATGTAACTGTAAATAATTCATTCCACGTTTCATAAAATGAACAAATATTCTTTCTTTTCCCAAAAAAATGCATACAGTAAGTGGGGCACAGAGGCTGAGGGCCAAACATTACTGGACCTTGGCATAAAAAAAGTTTGAGTTATATAACACATGCATAAAATGAGCCACGCTGTGTCTTTTGTCTTGCTGTTGGTATTTTTCAATCTATTTTCAGCTGGACTTTGTAGTGGGGAAAGGCCTTGATTGAAGAATAAATTTCCCTCACTGCCCATTCCAAAGAGGATTGGCCACCAAGACCCCCTGGTATCCAAAAAATGGTTATTTCTATTTATTTACTTTTAAAGAATTCATCCTAGTTGATCCCTTTGGTAGACCAACGTTAATTTCTTTTAAGATTATTTTTTGGGGGCATTTTTTTCTCTTTGTTTGAGAGTGACAGTGGATAGACAGGAAAGGCGGGAGAGAGATGGGGGATGACACGCAGCAAAGGGCCACTGGTCGGACTCGAACCCGGGCCGCTGCAAAGGACTCAGCCTACATGGGCGCACACTTTTACTGTGTGAGAGAGGTCACCCAGACCAACGTTAATTTAACTTTGGATCCCTGGTTCCTACACTGAGAACCAGTGTGTGTGCGTATGCGTGGTAGTAAAGAGAAAAAAGTGTGAGAAGGAAGTTTGTGTGAGGTGGACTTGGTCACTACAGACCCAAATCTTCTCAGCTGTTACTGTCTCTTCATGCAGCACATTATGTTTGGCACATTGCATGGGTCACTTCTTATATCATAACAAGGTAATACAATGTGTAATACAATGACTGATTAACATTAATGTAAATGCTAAATGCCCTAATACCTGTTGATACTGCAACAATTCAAAGGCTCTTAATCCTACAGTTTTGCACATATCAAGTAAAACTCGATTTCTCCATTTCTTTGCACAAAACTCTCCAGAAAGTGCCATTTAAGGGTTTAATTCCTGAGGGGGCATACCCCCAGAACCCCCTATGGAGAGCCCTAGCACATAAGAAATCCCAATGTAAACCCTGACGGTAATGATGCTGAATGAGCCAATATAATTGCTTTCTTTGTGGCAAAATGTGGGTTGGCCCCACCAAATCTCACTCCAAAGGTTTTTGGAAACGTTGGCAGCTCTGCTATGGTAAAGATAAACAAATCTGAATTCTTAACTTTTTATAAAATAAACGTTTTGATAATTATATGTTCTCATGTAATTTTTTTAATTTTCATGATTTCCTAACGTTATTAGGGCAATTGCTCACGTTAGCTAATTGACGCTAACTAGCTGACGTCAGCTAACGTCAGCTAGCCTGAGCTTGCTTGCTGACATTAGCTAACGCTAACTAGTTAGCTAGCCTGAGCTTGCATCATTCATTCAGTCAGCATTCAGAACAATTCTTTTCTCCACGCAGTAGCCTTTCTGTTTGTATCTCTATAGCCCTCAGATTAGAGGTCATAGAGAATTGGACATTTGGGCACTGACAGAATGACTCGTTCTCTCCGCCATTACTGCTGATTTCTACTATTCCAACGCTTTCAACAACGTAGTACAATGTCCACTGGCGGCGTATTGCGTATTAAGGAGCTGATTTCAAGTGCCAGTGTGAAGGCGTATCACTCCAAACCTATGTAAATTTGGGTTGGCCCCACCAAATCTAACTCCAAGGTTTTTGGAAAGGTTGGCAGGTCTGAAGACACAGTCATTATTTGCAAACTCACATTATTTAGGGTGCCTGGCGAGAAAGAAAGTCATTACAGTGAATTTCTGTTGGTCTCAAAAGAACCAAAACCACCGTGTTTCAGAATATAAAATATCTTACAACAGAAAAGGTCACTACACATCCTGAGGTCCTTCATTTATTCACTAATTATCCAGATTAATTCAGCTGACTTAATGCCACCCTGTTTGACACTGTATCAACTTGACTACCTGTTTGCATATAGCAGTTCACACTTGAATAATTAATGACCCTTCTTGCACAAGACACAAGATGTCCAGATTCTCATTCGCTGGGATGAAGCCCAGACATGTGGCTTGTTCTTAAGTTATACCTGTAAGATCATTCCCCTGATGTCAGGTTATCTTGTTGCTGAGAAATAGGTCCTATCTCTCAGCATGGTCTGTGCGCAGTAACACCAATCTGATGAGGTCTGAGTAACAACAGCTTCAACACAGATTTTCCTTTCTTTTTTACAGGGAAACATGCAGCCTGGGGCCTGAAGCCTTGTTATGTTTTACAGAAATATATCAACCTTGCTGGTGAAAGTGTGCAAGATGACTTTCAAAGCCATAAATCAGACATGGCTTTCCTTGGGTATGCCAAACACAGCCCAGTCTCGTGGCAGTTCCTGAAATGGTGACGTTATTTAATAATTAGTGTACAGGGACAAGATTTTCTCGTTTTGTTTGTGGTGATGAGCACAAAATTTGAAAGTAATGTTTTTCAAGGGGAAGCACCTTTCATGATAGCTGCACAATTACAGTAGCGAGTAGTATTCAAAAGCTGAAAATCCACATAAGAGGGTTGGTTGGGTTAGAGGATGGGTCAAACAACACAGGACTTTCACCCCAGAGACCGGGGATTGCGTCCCACGTGTGACGGTTTCTTTCCCCGTTGTTCTTTTCCTAACCACTACCGTACCGTTGTTGTAGCGTGTCCCGGCGGCTGTTGTTGTCACAGTCTACCGCATGTGGCGTTTCATTTCCCCGTTGTTGCGTACCCCAGAGCAGCCCAGTGTTATGGCAGTTGTCACCGGCGTGTAACGTTTCATTTCCCTATTGTTGCGTCCTCCGGAGACCGCGGACCATGTCCCGCCTTTTTTAGTAACCACAACCGTCCCGTTGTTGTTGCGCATCCCCCGTGTGGCTGTCCATGCGCCGGCGTGTGGCATTCAATTTTTCCGTTGTTGCGTCCCACAGAAACCACGGATTGTGGCGTTTCATTTTCCGGGTTGCGTTGTCCATTTCCACCACGTGACCACCACTAAATAATCAAGAACATTGTGTTATTGTTGACCAATCAATAAATCAAAATAACGTAACCATGTCTCTGTAAAATAACATTTCTACAAAACATAAAATTTCCACAGCAACCAAGACTTGTATGGAAAGAATATCTTAAATGACTGGTCTGTGACGAGGTCAAAGTGTCAGTGGATTCAATACTAAATAAAAGGAAAATTCTTAAAGATATCACATTTCACTCCCCCCCCCATCTCCTTTGCCAGTGTGGTTTCTTGTCTTCCTTTCAGTCGCCTGGTTGGAGCTGGAGAACTGACTGAGTTTAAAATTGTCATCTCAGGGAAGATAATGGGAAACCCATGGGAGTCCTACTGAAGCCCGGAGACAATGTAGTTTGCACTTCACAAGTCAGCCTTTAGTGAGAATGCACATGTGCTCTTATTTTTTTCAGATGAGCTCCAAGACTGTTGAACAGAAAGAATATACTCATACAACTCATTTATGATAACTCACAATCAAATCTTAGGGGTAACTGTACAGAAGACCCTTGACTTTTATCTTTAAGAAAGCAAGGACAACACAGCCACTTGCTGATATTTTAAGGAATGATTGACCCTTAAAAGCACTTATTTCAACACATGCCCTGCTCAATGTGTTGTTTTATGAGGTATTTTCCTTATTTCCCTTGGTAGCTGGCCAAATTTTAAATATGAGATCTGACGCAGACATTACTACTGAAGCAATTAAAATGTGTAGACCATCAACTGTAATCAAATGTAATCAACAAAAGGCTCCTTTTGCACTTGCAATTTTTAACCAGTAAAAATACAGGGCAGGGTCTATTGCGATCACAGAGCAAGAGTTATTAATTGCTTTACAAAAAGGTCACCTCAATAAGTCACAGTGATATGCAGCCATGGTATTTAGTCACACAAACAGCAGTTTGTCAGCTGTTTGGCTAGAAATAACTTATAATATATAATATATAACTTACACAATAAATACTGCAGGTTAAGAGTTAATTCCATCATTAAGGAATAGACTTATTATTTTAATAACATTTCTTAATTGTCAAAATCTTGGGGTCGCAAATGGAAGCCACTATTTAGCTGACAAATCCAACAATGTGTCAGAAATAATGGTTTATCTCCACACTGGGAGACCAAATACGGTAGAATCTCACAACACAGGTGATGATAGAGTTAAGATCACAAACAACACCTACAATGACAGCAACGTATTAAGCCTTTTTAAAGTAATCAAGAGCGCATTGATTTGTGATTGATTCCCCAGGGAGAGGGACTAGTTAAGCTGAGCTGATTGGATAATGCAAACTAAAGGAGTTCTGTCTTCTTGTTGCGAATTAAAGCGGAAAAGGCCTAATTCATCAATGAAGTCGTCATCCTGATTGAACTTTCACTAAGCCTACTATAACAGTTTAAGGGTATTCATGGGTGGATTTTTCCTTTAAGCACTTAGAGGGTATTCTTATCCGGAGTGAATTACAATTAAAGTAGATATGGGTTCAACGTCTTACTCAAGCACTACGCTAATGATTGAGCGGAGATGGACCTTCTTGGCTCCCACAGAGATTGAACCTGCGACCTCTTGCTTATGAGATGTCTCTCTGAACACTGAAGCACCCTGCAGAGTGAAGTAAAGCAGAGTGTGCCTTATAGCTAAACCTCTTAATTCCACTTTTCACATCCTTCCCATCCTTCCCAAATTCAACCCAGCATGATCGTTACATTTTAACAGCCACTGGCTCGCTCATTTTTGTGGCGAGAAACCTCAGGGAACACTCATGACTTATCCATTGCAAAAACAAACCATTCCAAACAGCTGCTCAGTCAAGATTCAAATCTACAATTAGCCTATGACTGTGTGCAGTGGATCTAGTTACTCCCGCTGTCACGAGACATGAAAGCGCTCCAGAGATCTCTGCCAGCAAGGTCAGGGTGACGTTCCAACACTCTCGCTCATTTAATACAACCATACCAGGTGGGAACAAATCCAACTGAAGCTTTCCAGCTCTCTCCCTAGCATGTAAAAAGAGACATAATTGTTTACTCTGCATGCACAGTTGAATGGCTAGGAGGGCTTATCCTTATTATGTAGCAAGTGCTACAGCAGAGACAGAGAGAAGAGAGGCCTGTTTGCTCTGGCTCCCCAGAGGGAGCTCTGTTCAACAGCAGCCTGATGGATGCTCATGCTTTTGTTCTCAGGGTTTTCCACAGGCTAACAGCGACGCTTTTCTACCGTCTAGCTGCCATCTGCATTTATGAGACCGCGGCGCTCTCTCTCTCTCTCTCTCTCTCTCTCTCTCTCTCTCTCTCTCTCTCTCTCTCTCTCTTTTTACTTCTTTAAATTAAATTATACCTAGCAGACTCCTCCAACTTCAAGAGTAGGAACTGTGTGTTGCATTTTAATCTCTGATTTTAGATGTAATATGTAGTTAGTTTGAGTAATAAAAAGTTTTATGGGCAAAACTTTGATGTTCTTTGTGCTGGAAGAAATGTGTGATAAAAATGCAATAGAACCACATATTCATAACATAGTAACTTTCCAACAGCCGGATGCTCTGCCATAATCACATCGTACAGTGCAGTCCATAAGTATTTGGACAGAGATACATGTGTTTTTTTTTTTGCCTTTGTGCGCCATTATATTGTAATTTAAATGAAATATTAAGCTCTGGATTTATTTTAGGGGCATTATGTACATAGAGGAAATTTGATCTCTTTTAATGCAGTTTCTGAGTATTAAGGAAACAGACATTACAAGTAATAAGTGTATATTCAATATTCTGGTTCTGCTGTTCTGGTGACTTGGGCCTACAAGTCCAATTGAGGTCATTGTCTTTATGAAAATGATTAGTTGTGCTACGTTGTATGAGTTTTGTCTTGAGTAGTTCTACTGAGCCTGTGAAAGCAGTTGTGTAATGTCTCCTGTGGCTCTTAAAAAGCTTTTTCCCAGCATGAAAAAATAACCTTGGTGAAGTCACCTGGTTTATTTTGGTTTAGGATTGCAGGCCTGAAATATTAATGACGCTTATATCACAGACTGTGGGTGTACAGACGAGTTTTTATAGTTCATTCATAAACCATGAAAACATCTTCAAATCATACAGTGTATGATCTTCCTCAGCAGAGGCTGTAATGTTTTTAAAATGCACTTTTTTAGTTTTTTGCATATTTAAGGTCCTCTCATCGTTGTTTGTCCTAAAGCTGATCAATGCACATTTAGTGCCTAACAAAAATATAAGTTTGCCCAATAAAAGACGACTTTCAGCTGGCAGCCATTTTGGCGGACATTACAGTTAGGTTTAGGCAACAAAACAAATAGGTAGGTTTAGGAAATAGATCATGGTTTGGATTGGAAAACTCTAAAGGTAAGCAAATACATGGAAGGCTTATGAATTACAGTGCAATACTTTGCATAGCTTTTTGTACAAATGGTTCATGAGAACAGCATGATTGGGGCTATTGTTTTAAAGTCAGGACTAACCATTTTTCCTTTTGCATGTCACAATATATAAGCAATTTAACTTTGGTCCTGCCAAAACCCCCAAAATGTCTTACAGTTATGGACCATGTTGACATTGTACATCAGTTACATTGAAGTGCAATTGTTAAGATAAATAGGTGCATTCAGTTTATTTGGCGATTACCATGCTTTCCTTAATCCACTGATTCAAAATGTAAAACACACTCAGTTCCATTGTTAGATATATCCTGCTTCCAGCATGAATGATGATCATGAACGATAGTTATGAATGATGCAATTTCTCCAACAGCTTCTGCCATAACCAGTTCCAGGTGAGTTGCGTTCACATTGAGGACCTAACAAAGTAGTTCACTTCTGTATTTCATTACTTTAAATGAAATAGGGTTGTAGCTTATTACTATAATAGATAAGGATATCATACAGCATGTATATTAGATAATCAGATGAATCGATAGGCAGGTAAGAGCAAAGACAGGATTTGAACAAAAATATTTCGTTAGGCCTGAAAAATAGGTTGCACTACCAAGATCAGTAATGGCTGATTAGAACATCTGATAGCTTGACTTTGACATTTACCAATGATTTCTCCTATTTCTATTTTTCAGAAAATGCAATTTGACCTTTAAATACTCAATTGAACCTGCGAAAACAGATAAAATCAGTCATGTGGTGAGCAAGAGAATGGGATATGACAGCTGGTTAAAAAGAGGAAAGTCATTAGTTCCTTGTGGTACATCAGAGAGATTTGCCCACGGCCTGATAGCCCCACTGTCAGAAAGGCAATATCACTGAATAGATGAGACGACATTATAGCAGCACATAGGAGGAATTAATTAACATGATCTTATTGTCATCTCAACGGTGAAGGTAGGAGAAGAGAAGAACATTACGATCGCCTCAGATCGGTAACTCGCTGATAGAGTACCCTTTAAATGCCTCTGAATCCTTCTATCTCCACTGTCATTTCATAAATGGCGTCGTTTGTCCAACGTGCCATGTATGACAGCTACAGCATAGGGCTGCACAGCGTTTGGTGTGTTAGAGCCATCAGAGAGTCAATTGTGACATTTAGCAAGTCGTTGCGCAATCTGCATCTCGGGTTCATCTATACCCCACTGATCTTTCACAGCACAGGGCATCTAAGCTTATGACAAAAATCCCAGTTAAAAAAAGATTCAAGTAATTACCATCAAAGCGCGGCTCAGCACTGACATAGGAGAAAGATCCATGCTCCTTGGATTCAAATTCATTTTCAAAAGCCAGAAGCATGTATGTTTCACTGCTTATAACAGAATGAGGGCAACGATACTTTCAACAATTCCCTTCTTAGATGGAGCCCTGCTGTGGCAACATGCTGCTGTCTGTCTGCTTCTGTTGTTTTTTATGCCCGTCCAAGTTGAATGTGCTGAATGTGCTGTACAGGAGAAGGAAATATGAACCAGTTGAATAGCTGGATAATCAGAGCTATGTGCCAAATGAGGTAATAATTTAAGTAATCACACCCTTAAGTGATACAGCCATAAGCCCCCAATTAAGGTGAGTTAAGGTGTGCATGGTCACCACAACGTTATTTAAAAAACAAAAGGAAATACACAGCAAACATTTGCAAGCCAAATTATGTCCAGATGTCTCCATATCTATGGTTAAATTTGGCTGCAAAAGGTTTTAGACATATACACTACCGGTCAAAAAATTTCTATACCACACATTATAGAAAATACCAGCTGATTTGAGTGGGTGGCTGATCTTTAATGCAATATCTACATTGCCCATTATCAGCAACCATTCATCCAATGTTCCAAAGGCACATTGGACCTGATTTATCAACCTAACGTAGAAACCAGCGCAGTCATCGTATCACATCAATCAGAGCATAAGATTGATCTACATTGATAAATGCAGCGGCTATAAACTATTGTATTTTAAATATCACGCCCCAATATATTCTCGGTTTTGAGGCCTCGCCCCTACTATTTACGTCATGGCCAGACGTAAAGAAGTTGCACTTTTCAGAGGTGGAGATTGAAACCTTGACATGTCAGTTTAATTTGCAGTAACGTGTGTCCTATTTGGCAGCCTAAAAACTGGTTTTAGGCTGTAGGAAGACTAGGGAATAGAAAGAGATCACTAATGCGTTCAACAGTGTTGCCGTTGTAAATCGGACTCCAGATAAAGTTTATTTAATTTATGCATCCTTGACATAGGATTATGTGTACTCCAAATAGTAATATACAGGCTTGTATTGCAATCTCTTAGGCCTACATGTAGGTGTACCTATATTTAAATAAACACACAGTAGCGGAGTTTATGCAGTGTTTTTTATTTTACTTATTTGTTTTTTGTGAGTTAGAGCCAGATAACAGCTGTGAGGAAGAGCTCGTGTCCCCCGTGCTGGACCACCACCCTGACCCTGTCTCCTGACAGCAGAGGGGCTGGAAAAACAGGCCGAAATATGTTGGTCAATGGCAGAAATAAATCGTTGACTTGTTGGCATTAACGACAGAAAAACCTGAACAATGTTGTGTATCGTCATGTTTCCTGTATTGAATATCATTGCCAAACATAACACTATACCTTTTGAAAGCGAGGAGTAATATCCTGTCTCAGTTGGGGCTGTGCTGGACACTGCTCTCTTGGCATCAGATCAGCTGGCTCCGTCATTACATTTATGGCACCTTGTTTTCTTGCACGATGTTGTGCAGATCCCCACAAGCCAAAACAATGTTGCAGACTTTTTCTGGCATGTATAGTAGGGTTCCTGATCTCAGCTGGTATTCTGTCTACAATGGAGTGCAATGGAAATTTCTAAGTGACCCCAAACATTTGACCGGTAGTAGACGTTTCCATGTAAGAAACACTGACATATAGTATATACATTGCCATGTAACTTAGATGCCTATAATACTTTTTTATACACAGTTTTAACCTAGTCATACGTGTCTATTTACCTGCAAATCACCAAAACAATGTCTCACAATTGAAGTTCTATGGGCATATATACCATGGTCTCTCTAACAGGAACGTCTAGGTTATATTTTTCATATGATGCTTATTTTAAGGCACTGAACAATATGTAAAAATTGCCTTTACTTTAAGTGTAAAGTACAAATGCTTCAGACTGAAATTCTTCATTTAAGTGTAAGTTTTCTGCTCGAGACCACAGGGAACAAGGTATCCTATCTATCGTTAACTCAGGCTTCAGTACAGCCGTTCACTGCCTCTAGATGATCCTAGAGCAGCCAAGACTCCTAACAAGCAAGAGGAGTTGGCCGTCCTTATTAGCATCAGGTTGGACATTGATGAAACACGTCACAGAGCCTACCCTCAAAGACCGAGTCCGTGTTAAAAGTTCTGAAATCTGCTTCACACTGGCAGAGCTTTCACTAAACTCCACTGAACACAGAGACCTGCCAATTGGTTATTTAATGGAAGACTGGATAAGCTGGTTTGAGAGAAATGTTCATCTTAACAAGTCATTGAGATTTGCATGGATAAAAGACAAATCTAAAAAGCCTTCATTCTATTTTAGTATAGTTATAAGTTAAAAACACCATTGACGTTTTTTATGGTTCATGTATTCATGTATGTGTTCATTTTCCTTCAGCGAGAAATCTGAAGAAAAAGACACATTTAAGACTGTAAAAAAGCTAAAAAACTGTCATGTGACTGGTTTGGACGAGTCAGAAATGATGCTCTGATGAAGAAATTTGTACTTCAGTTCCAGTCCCTTTAGCTGCCTGCTGTGGGAAATTCTCTTGCTTATCCTGGTAAAGGACTTGTTGACATTGCAAGTCAGGGCCAACGCTGCAGCTCAGCAGATATTTGGCCATACCGAGGGAGTGAGAGACTGAATCCAGTAGTTGGCAGCGGGGATATTTGGAGACTTCAGCTACTGTAGGCTTATTTGACATAAGCTCTAATCGCAAAGGACCAATTACGAACTACCTTTGGATCATGTGGTGACTTCTAATTGACTGCTGAGATTGTTGGAGGTTTTAATCCAGTACAAATCAGATGTTCTTGTAATTCCAGCCCTATAATTACTCCTCTTCTGGGCACCTAATTTGTACTTTTCTGCAGTCTTTGTATATTGAGTCACTAGAAAAATGGCATTGGGCAACCTTATCGCCAAGTGTTTCACAAAACACAAAGGTTGGGGAGTAATTCATGACATCTTACATAATACCAGTCCTGTGCTAATTGGGCTAATGCCAACATAAATGCAAGAACAGGCCATCACCACAGTGAATTAAAGTTAAATAACAATTGTAAGGCCTGAGCAAAAAAAAAGTCATAAAAAGGTGACATTACTGGTGACAACAAAAGTTAGTGCCCAAATTTTTCAGAGAGCCAAGTCTCTCCTTTGACATCAAGTTAGTTCATCCCCAGGTGCTGAGTCTGATATGCTTACTCTAAGGTATTGCAAGTACAGTATTGCAGGTGACAGCAGCTAAGTAGCTAGAGAAATGAAACAGTGAGGGATGGTTTGGTGAATCCTGGAGAATCAAATTGGATATGAAACTTAGCCCAGAATACGCCCTTGTGGCACATTTCAGATACCAACAAAACACTGTGGTATTCTGGAGCAGCTCAAGAATAGAATGAGAACCTGGGTATTATTGAAGATCTGTTCAGAAAATCCCACAAGTGCATAAATGATTGAAAAAAAACATCTGAAAATCATCATGTTGCCTGTAAAGCCAATTAAAAACTTCACAGTTCTGATACAGTGTGTTGTAGATTTCAATCCACAGTCTGAAAAAGACAACAGTTCAGGGTAGAGACACCAAGGCCTCTTTATCTCTGTCTGGGTTGACTGACTGGGTTATGAATTATGAAAAACATCCTCTATTCCATATTAAAGTAATATTTACTGGTATCACTTCTTTATACATTAGATTTTAAATGGAATACTTTTTTGTATAATTCAATGTCAAATTAGGTAATTGGTCTTGCATTTCCATGAATTATAAAACGTACAATGGGTTACACTTTTTCATAAATACTGTAAAACAAAAGAGATAACAGTTTAAATATTTTAAATGTGAAGCAGAAAGTATGTTTTGTGTAATTCAAGTTGTGAATCATTAATGTCTAATATTGTCTAAAACAGTCACAGGAAGGCCATGAAATCCTATGTAAACCAGGATTACACAATAATGGAGACAGATATAGTCACTTTATATCTATCTAATAGAAAAGTCCACTTTCATCCCAGTGCTGCTTTCAATGTTGTGTTCTTTGCTTCTGTATATTGGGGTAGGGATGTCCTAAAGGGTGATATTAAGAGGCTATTAAACCATTAATCATTTTTAAAACGTTTGCTCCACTATAGACGTGTTTGCAGAGGAATCTGTTTAGGGGATGATTTATAGAAGGGTGAGGAAGAAGACCACAGCAATTATGATCTATACCTCCAACATAAATGACCAAATTGGATGACTGTTGCTTCATTCCAAAACACCCTTATGAATCATAGGTCAGATGCTTTGTACTTTTAGTCCAACCATCTAGTCCCATTTTGTCCCTAAAGTGTTATGCAGTGCTATAACAATTGCACAGTAGTTTCCGCTGTCAGCAGTAACTATCCTACAGCTACTGTATAAGAGGTCACTTATCACCAAAGTGTTTGAACAATTGACCAATAATCAATAGTGTTTTTGTCGGTGAGGTGTCATTAAACAAAAAAGTATTCAGCCTTCCCATTGTCTCATCTCATCAATCGCTTGGAAATAGAATTAGAGCTTTATTGTATAACTGTCAACTTTTATTGCTTTACTTCACTACTTTGCACAAATGTAAGATGCTTTCTTTATACATGATGTGGCCAGGAAATGCAGGCGAGATCTCATAGCATGACTGTGGGGGAGGTTGCCAACTAGAGCTAATGTTAGGCTGCAGTACTGTTTCACACTTCTTTACACAGTACCAGTAACCTGCTGTGCAATCATCTGTGATGCTGAATACTGAGCTAAATTCACCTCAGCAAATTAAACATTAATTTAGGGAGAGCTTATCTCAATACGACCACAACTCAGGTCTTCCCGTTATTAGAACAGTAAACTGATGAGAGTCGGTATGGAGATGTCTAGGCTCATTTTTCCACACTGCAGGACCTACAGGGCTCTGCCACCCACACATCAGGGCTGGCCATTGATTACAGCTAAGCAGTCATTATAAGCATGTCATTATGCTGCATGAGAAGTCCCTGAAGCAAGATGTTTATCACTCTTTATGTCACTGGGTCCTGCAGATTTTGCTTGACCGAAGGCGGTTTAACAGAAACAAATCCCTGCTGCTTGACATCAGTTGGTTTGGCCAAGACGGTTGGGCTTAAAATTGGTTTATTGTGGTTGATGTATCTTTAAGGTAAGAAATGTGCAGAGTAAAAACTAAAAGAATGGCATATTCTAAGTGCTTGTTTTGTAAAGAAAATGGTAATGTCTTGGGTTTTGGAGTTCAGACTAAGTCGAGGCATCTCCCCAAATACCAATTATTTCAGCTTATTTGGTTTCTTTCCATTGTTTGTCTTCTGGCCATCCGTGTTAACACTCCAAGCAGCCAAGGGTGCAAAAATCATAAAAATTTTTCCCAGGTTATTTATGTAAGATTTATATACCGTCATGGAGACGCTAGTAGATTTAAATGCCTCAGGATCCAATTTAGCACCACACGTGCAGAGCAGAGTTGAAATTTGTCTTCATGCATGTTTGAGCTTTACTTGTACATTGTGCGACAGGTGACATTACACATCCAAATTGGGACTCTTAATTGCAGCATGAATGTAGCCATAGATGTATTATTTGCACAGTGTTCACATTCAAGATAGAGACAACAAATCCAGAGTAAATGCATCCATATTCTTATGCACTGGACAGTCAGCATTAATTAATTCTGGTGCACACAGGAACCAGGGAGGCTACACGCAAAGTGCCTGTCCTCCAGCAATGGAGGATGCTGGCTCTATTTGGACCAGAGTGGCCCTCAACCCAGAGACAGCATAACACCAAAGACATTGGTAAACAAACTACCAGCTGTCCTGCTTATGCAAGCTCTGGCAGTATACTTATGGAGACTTTCTTACAGAAAGAAAGACAGGAAAAGATGGCCAAAATACTTGTGCTACAACATGTCAGAGAGTTACATCGGCACTTGAGGGCCAGGGTAAACCCTGAAAAATCCATTTGCATGGGGGCAAGTAATAAGCACTAACTGCCTTCGCTATGCCTGTTTTTAATGTCACCGTCGCTGTGGGGGTTGGGGAATGCTACAAAGTTCTGTAATTGACTGCCTAAGAAATGAGTGGATATATTTTTCCCATTTAAAACAAATGCAATAAATTGTATTTATCCACAGTTTGAGCCTCTTTTATGTCGGTGTGTTGGTAGCTGTTATAATTGTCTTTTTATCTTGAGCACAGTGTGTATTTTCCATGCAAGTTCCCTGAGATGAAAATAAAGTATTCAATCTTAAATCTTGAGCTCAGACCATTAGTATGCATTTGCATTAGCAGCGGGCATTAGCATGCGTTTCATCGTACCAGACTGTCACAAAAACTGATTTTCTAATTGAAAAAAAAAGAAAAGATTTCTCTCTCTCAGTTTCTCTGTCTCTCTTTGCTGGTGGGAAATCGACACCGGGAGAAAGAAGCTTTTAAGTCGCTGTAATTGTGACTTGTTTGGAAGGGCAAAATGTTTACCCTGAATGAATTTAGTTTGGATGTTTGCTTCACTGTTATGCAAGCTTCTCAATGGTACAAGCCCTGCGGGATTCTGATGAATATTTCAGTAAGAAATGCCTGTGCTGGTCTGTATCTCAGCTTCACAATGAATACAAATTAACAAAGTGTGAAATGCTGCTGCCTACTAAACTTATGAAATCAGGACTTTTAAAAAGGACACTGCGCTCTCCATCTGTTCTGCGAGCAGAGCTGGACCTGTGGTTGAAGATCACTGCTCAGTAGATCATGAGTTCAAGCATTTTGACAAAAAAAAGTACATTACAGTATTTTAGTTAGGATGAAGCCTCTTGCAACGAAATACTTAGATTCTTCAATTACTTTAGTGAGCTGTACAGGAGGACAATCTGAGACAGACAAAAGAAAAATGGGCTTCAATTGGCTAACACACTTCCACTGTGATATTCAATAGGCCTTTCTTCTCCTTCGTAAAAATGTTCTTGGCCCAATTTTACATCTTGAAGTGCACTTACTGCCTTGACCAAGAACCCAATTTCTCACTGAAAAGCACATTTTTTCCCTTTTATAGGTAGTTCCTGCATTTGAGGTCCTGATATGTCCAAGAATATAAATTGGATAGTCCAGTATGTGATACAAGCTCCATTTCAGCTCTTTTAGCAGCACTGAGAAGCAGATAACTGATGAGAGTGAAGCCCCATTCTATCTGCTGGGGTCACATTGTCTCATTAATTGCTTATGAATTATCGCTGTACATATGTGAAACAGCTGGGGGCCATTACGATTTTGTAGGAAATAATACCCAAAAGAGCTCAGCGCTGCAGTGGAGTTGTCTGTGCAAGTGTGTGCGGGTGTCTATCAGCTGTGTTGGAGGTATTCTTTTCAGCCCCAAACAAAATGAAAAACTAAATGTTTCCTCCCTTCTCTCTCCCCCTCTCTTATCGGCGAGCACAACAATGCAGGTGACTCATTAGCATTCCCTGGTCGCCGCGGGATTAAGAGCTTTGCAGGTTAGAAAACGTGCCGTAATCAAATTATTCAAATGACCCCTGCTCGGCTTTGCCCTTCATAGCACCATTTTGGAGACAATTACACCAAGCAACCTGTGCCTGAAACCAGTTCACATCAGAGGGAAAGGGAGAAGAGAAAATGGGAAAGGGGGGCAAGGGAAGAAAAAGATACAAAACATAAAATGTCTAAATGGGGAGTTAATTAAAATTGTTCCCTCAAAGATGAATTTTTTTTCCAGTAGTGGATAGGACAAGTCCTGCTGTGAAAAGTGAATATGATATGTTTTTGGTTTGTTGCCCTCACTGCACGTTTGCTGTGACCGTGAAAACTTGAAGCTTTGCAGATGAATGCATACTTCAAAGATTTCTTTTCTTTTATTCACCTGCATTTGTTTTAGTGTGCCGAGCAACCTACCTTTTATTTCCCCTTGTGCATGTTCATTATACGCTTTATCATCGGCATCAGACAGTCTGCGTGCAACAGCGAGTAAGAACAATGAGGAATAACCCTCATGATTTTCACTGAATGTTTTTGTTTTCTTGACAAACACTTGGAGGTAGAAGGAACCCGTCTCATCAGGTGGAAGCACAGGCAGGAAGTTGTCCTGCGCCTCCACACTGCCTTTGTTTGTTGCAACACAAACTATCTTTGTCTTTAATCATGCATCTCTTCATCTGTCCATATTTTAGAGCCAATTATCGAAAAAGTGTGTGTGTGTGTGTGTGTGTGTGTGTGTGTGTGTGTGTGCGTTTTCCCTGATGTGATTGCTTTGTGCCCCTGGCATTTGGGGGAAATTTTAGAAACATTCCGCCGTACATCTCATTTCTGTGCAGCGCTCCTGTGGGCCTCTAGGTAATTAGCGAAGGGCCTAGTGGGGAAAAGCCAGCGTGGGCCTCCATCGGCAGATGTGATAAATATTGACTTAGTCATACTCTTTCTTCTCCAGAGTTAATTAAAGTATGGACTGTTTATTTTTCTGGGGCTGCCAACTTGAATTTGTTGCCCTGTATTAATCAACACCCACCATGCTTTTCTGTGTGCATGAGAGCCACCCCACGCCCTCTTTAATGGGAAATAACTGTGTTAAAAATGTTTGCGCATGGGCTTGTTTTGCAGTAATTGTCCCAGTGATTTACACTTTCAGGGTGAGGATATGTTGTGACATTACTCCTGCAAGTACTTGTAACTTTAACAACAAATTATGTCATGTTAGGTGGGAGTTAAAAACTGGCCATGCTTTGGCCACATAGTGTATCAGGCATTACCTTGCAAGGTAGGATTCTCACGATGTCACAAGTTCCCGCAAGAATACGGGATCATACATCATCTCGGAAATCCAACTTGACAGGCTTGAAATAATGGGTTTTGTCTGGACAAGAATTGTCTGACCAGTGAGGAGCTACAAGCAGCTATGGGCATGGTTAGCTGTGTGTGTGCTGGACAGCTGTTTATTCGAAACAACAACAAAGGCTTAAGAGATTAGCTTAGAATAATGCTGCAATAGCATCTTCTCTGCTTCTCCTCATGGTCGTCATATACTGTACATCTACCAACCCTTATAGAGCTGGCTCAGGTTTCCCTTGGACCAGCTCTTAGTTTTGCTGTTATAGTTTTAGACTGCTGGAGAACTTCCTTTGACACACTGAGCTCCTCTCTCCTCTCTCTTTCCATATGTGTGCATTCATGTCCCAGAATTGCTTGTTTCTAACTTAGCTTTGGGGAGCTCATTCTCCGGAGCCCTTATGTTTTCTCGTCACACAGTTTTCCTTGGATTAAGGTGACACCCAAATCATGGTTGCAGCTGTCGCCGTGGTCCTGATCGGTGCCCTGCTACGCCCTGCAGTGCCCTGCTATAAAATTTAATTTAATTATATCACAACGGAAGAGTATTTCTTAATTGGAAGAAGAGCAAAGAATGTCACTGGAGGCTTTTCACATTGAAAAAGAGGTTTTTTGCCTGATCTACCGACTGGCTTCAGTAAGAGTTTGATAGACAGATAGTTCATCCAATCAACCTGCAAGGTATTATTTTAAGTCCCTGCTGTTAAGAGAGGTCTTTCAGGAAGTTTTTGTGGTTAGTTTTGGGTATGAGGGTCAGAAATAATATGACATAGTATGACACATGATTGAGCGGGTTTCTGTGACGTTCATTTAGACCTGTCCATGCGGAAGATGGGAGGAATTAAATAAAGAAGAAATAAAAATGAAGCTGAAGGCTTCAAGCGGCAAGACACACAAGAGCAGCAAACCACACGCTATTTGAAAGACTGTTTTTGATTTTCAACAATGCATCTTTTTGTAAATGCACCTTTTAAAACTGAAAAAGGTTTTCTTCAGCAGGGTGGCTGGCGTCTCCCTAAGAGATAAGATGAGAAGCTTACTCATCTGTGAGGATCCGTTAGGGCCTGTTTGCGTTGAAGGGGCCAGTTGAGGTGGTTTGGGCATCTGGTAAGGATGCCTACTGGGCGCCTCACTTGGGAGGTGTTCCAGGCACGTCCAGCTGGGAGGAGGCCTTGGGTAAGATGGAGGGATTATATCTTCCACCTAGCCTGGGAACACCTTGGAATCCACCAGTCGGAGCTGGCTAATGTGGCTCAGGAAAGGGAAGTTTGGGGTCCCCTGCTGGAGCTGCAGCCCGCACGACCCAACCCTGAATGAGCTGATGACAATGGATGGATGAACATTTTAAAACCTGAACTACAGCACGGAGAGTGGGCTGACAGAGTCGGGATGTTAACGGACAATACTGGAAAGTGGACCCGGAGCAGAAATCGCTCCTTACTGATGGACAACGAAGCTAGCATACCCGGCACTGGGGCACGAACAGCTGGGTGAGTCAGCACAACCCCTCTTAAGTAGGAAAGTATACACTCATCCAGGCCAGCTCAGGTCTCATTCTCACGATGAGACAGTGTATTTTATGTTACGAGCTAGGTTAGCCTTTGGTAGCTGTGTTCTTGTGTTCTAAGATCCCAGGTTACCTTAGTCTCGTTACACTGCCCTTTTCCAAACACTTTCCAAAGATGGCTTTTCAGTTATTTGTAACAAACCATCTGATGCGTCAGGTTATATCATGCCATCCTTCATACTGAATATCTAGACACTGAACAACATTTTGATGATTTATACGTGTAAGTGTTGCATATCTTTCCTCCTTGAATATGACAGACCATAGAAATTATGTATTTTGCAAAAAAAGAGAGACACGCCCACACGCTTACAGCCTTAGGAGACATTGAAACTGTTCATTATTCTGCAACTGGACTGAATATTTAACAAGTAAAATGGGGCTGTTGTCATGGTTTTGTGTGTTCTGTTGCTTGTTTTATTTTCTATATATATTCTTTTCTCCCTAGTCTTGTCTGGTTTTACTTCCTGTCGTATGTATTTTTGATTATTCTGCCCAGCCTAATGTGTTTCACCTGTTTCCCCAGCCATAGTGTAACCCATCCCTAGTTTCCTCATTACCATGTGTATTTTCTTCTCTGTGCTTCCTTCCTGTCTTCTGGGTTCATTTTGTTTTGTGTGTGTACAGTGGTGTCAGATACAATTCTGTTTTTGGAGTTTGTTGAGTGGTGTATTGTGTCTACCTGCTCATTCCTGGCTTCCTTGCTGCCTGGCCTGCGTGCTTTTTGGACTACGTGATTGTTGGTTTTGCTCTGCTATCCTCCTCAATTTTGGTTTCTGGTCTTCATTAAATTCCTTCAACTCTTCATTTGGGTCCAAGCCTCATCTATCTGGGACAGCTGTTACACAACCACCATAACAATTTAAGGATCTTTAAAGAATCCTTTTTCATTTATTATAAATAAATGTTTATCTTCAACAGTAAAATCAAACAGTGAGATTTTACCTGAAACACAACAGACACTCCTAAAGAAGATAGGTAGTTATTAAAGTCAACGACGTATGAATCATGCCCATTCACTCAAAACTGCATCATGGTAAAATGTTGAATTAAATTAGATGTTATAAATAATAAACTTTTCATGGTTTGAAATAAAATTAGACCAGAAGATTGCATGTTTTTATGAAGCTGAAGAAAACCGTGAGATGCGGTTCAAACTTGAAAAATTGAGTACTCAAAAATGTAAGAAAAATTTGAAAAAAAAAGCTTGAAAAAAAAATTTTTCTTAATAAATTGCATGATTTCATAACTTTTTTCAAAGAGCTACAATCATGTGCAACCAATCCTGCCTTGTCTTTTGTGTTGTGTATATTATTGGATGTCAGATTCCTCAGTTGCTGTTGACATCTTGTGTACAAAGGTGCCTGCTTAATGCACCCTCTTTGTTCTTCGCACTTGTTGAGACAGGAAGGTGAGAGCCTGACACAAGTGAGTCATTTCACCCTACAAATTTGCATTAATTTAAAATGAATGCAGCATGCAGCTCAGGATTGCGACAGTGGAAAACCTGTGGAGATGATAAGAAAGGACATTCAAAGGAAGCTTGAAGCTGCTAGACAGCTGAACAAGACGCTTTGTTTCACCTAGGCATCATCAAACTGCACTTCTTCACATCTGTGTTTGTTGTTGCTGGGTAATAGAGTTGCACTGCTGTCTCGGTGTGACTCATCAGTTGCTCATTATTCCAACTGCTGCCAGAGGAAGAGGCAACAACATTAGCCACGCTCAAATGTGGTCATTATAATGGCAGCATACCTGGGGTCCTACACAGGAAAAAAACATCTCCAGACCCTGTCAGGAAGGCAGCCACTCTTGCGTCATAAATAATGCGCTCATGCATGGCTAAGAAGTTCATCAAAAACGTGATGCCATGCTCTCTCTTTTGCATTTATAATTCAGTGTCAAGTAGTACGGTAGTTTTTCTGTTTTATGCTCCAAAATGATTACGTCCTCTTCCAGCTGTTTTTTTACACAGTTCAACAAATGCATCACAAGGTCTACAGGAAGCCTGAACTCCAACAACTATCTATTTTCTCCTCAGACATTTTTGCCCAGTGCCATTTGGCATCCCAAACCACATCCCTATTTTAAATATTAAAATAATACGCCACACATTGGCTGATTAAAGCTGTGACTGAGTAAAATCAAAAGACAGATCGAGACTAGAGAGATTAAGAGACTTTTCCAGTCAAGCCCCTTGAATAAATGTGTGTGAACTGGAAAATTCCACGAATAAATGCCTGAATCCCATAAAATAACCCATTAACAGTTTTAAATATTGATGTAACATCATAATATCAGCGCATGCATCTCTCTGGAGTATTCATGTAGGGTATGTCGTGTTTAGCACCATTCAGTTATCCACTGCGGTCTGTTAATGTAAAGCTGTGTCATCATCCTGCCTACATACAGAATAACCCCTCCTCCACAGCTCAATTCTGACTACAGTGCAGTCATAAAATGTGCACACTAAATTTCTGAATATTAGGGCTGTAACGATACATCAAACCCCAGGTTGGGTTCGCATAACAATTCGATACAAACCTTGATTTTTTTTTTTCCGGGAGGGTGACACATGGCATTGTTTTGTCATTGATTATATCCCACTTTGCAACACAATTATAGAACAGATACCTTATTTATTGATATTGATTGATTTCAGTATCGATCGATCCAACACCAAAGATTTGTTGTACCTTAATAATGTTTCCAAAATTGTTTCAGGGGTTCATTAACTGGAATCAGACATAAGAATAATAGTAACAGTAATGGACAATTCCGCTCTCAACCTGTAGGGGGAACGAAGAGGAAAAGTTCTTGGTGCCTGTTGTAAAGGCAGGTTTTCTTGGGCTTGTTACTAAACTGTAGTTTATTTGGGCTTGTTCCCAGCTCCATAATAAGTTGTCAAGCAGGTATTTTCTATATGTTATACGTAGGAGTTTGTCTTGCCTGTTCCCTCGGTCCCTCCCTTTCCCATACACACTGGAGAAAGCAGAGTTATTTTCCGCCCACCTCCAGCTTCTAATTGGCTCTGACCAAGGTTGCAACGAGTACCAGCCAATCAGAGGCAGAGCAGGGCAATCTGTTTTGTTCTGGTTAGAAAAAGCGCGAGTAGCGACTGATGGTGAATGGGAGAAAGAGAAAGGAGTAAAAGAATGGATTCAACCCGTCGTGGGGAACAACTCAAAATCACTGTGAAAAAGTGTATATTTGATATCCCATTAGTTTTCTAATGTTAAATAATGTTAAAAGGTGGTTTAACTCCCTCCTGTGGTCATTGTCCTGAAGCTCAGGGGGACAAAATAAAACTAACTTGTTTTACCAATCTGTCCACATGGCAGCTAGCAACCATTCTGGTTAGCACTTAACTTTGGTGCTAAGGACGCTAACAGCAGTTTACTAAACTGTCGGGAAACAGACCCAGTCACCCGAGTCAGAACAGTGTGCCTTTGTAACGTTACACCTCCATTAGCGTTAGGTCTCAAGGTCCACTTACTAGCTTTTTTGAGCTTTCAGCTGCATCTCATGGTCTTCATTGGCATGATTAGTCTTAATCCACTAATTAGTTAGAGTCAACTTGGACAGTTACCACAATAAAGACCTATTTTTGATTGCCAAAATGACATTACATGAAGCCATGGATTGGTATAGCTTTCTGAAAAGGTCCTGTGATTCAGGCTCTAATTGTACATTCTAGTCACATTAAACTACATGTTGGTCCATCTTCATCCTCCACCAGTTACAGTTTACATTACAGTACCTCCCATACCGCCAGCTTCTTCATCCCCTTTAGTCATGCGTCATATTCTTCTCTCTGCAGAGTGATTCATTTTTCATATGATTTGGACTTTTGAAAATTGGAGTTAAATCCCCAGAGAGTCTGCTGCCTGTCCCCTCAGAAAATTCAAACACGCTGGCAGTGGATGTTTCTACAGAGCTGCAGCCATTTCCCAGCATGCTTAATTTTACTGTGTATCATAGTCTCCTATCTGATTCTTTGTCAGCAGCCATAAGGCCTTTTTTTAGTTTTTTTATTTTTTTTTTGGCTGTTGTAAGTGCAGTTATCTTTATCTCGTTTAATGTGCAGGAATGCAGGGTGAGCATTCATGAATGGTCCGGTCCCAGGAGTCTATGATCGGATAGCTAGATGCAGAGATAATGGAAGGGAACAATTGAGATTAATGTGAGACTGCTGGACAAGATGCAAGATTCACACAACACTCTGACTTTATGTCTCATGTCTTTTGCTTTGCCAACAGTAATATGACAAATGAGTCAAATTGGTTTGTTTGTACGGATGCAGCAGTAATGGTGACAAAAGTCTCCTCCTTTTTTATACTCCTCGAGAGTAGCAACTGCTGCAGGGGTAACGTTTTATGTTTGCCTCCACAAATGCACCAGTCCCCAAATGATATGCAGCCGCCAGACACTTAGATCACTCATAGAATAACACCATCAAACATTCAATCATGCTTGAATGTATTTTTAATATTGAATGTCAGAGTTATGATAAAGAGCGACTGGGATCTTCATTCGTGGCACTGACTGCTAGGCACTTCAGGTAATGGATATAAAAGTGTTCACAGGGGAAATATGCCCACATCTAAAAACCAATACAAACATCTCTCTCTCTCTCTCTCTCTCTCTCTCTCTCTCTCTCTCTCTCTCTCTCTACATTAATAATAGAATTACTCATACAGAGCCAGAAAGAAATCCACATATTGTACAAGACTCCACCCAGAAATGATGATTGTCTCACCCCTCCCATGTGGATCCCTTGCCTCTGGCCATTTTACTCCAGAGACAGGCAGCCAGCCACCTGCAGGATTTCTCCCTTGATCAACTGCAGTACAGACCCCTTTGATTCCCCCGCCCCAGACACACACACACACACACACACACACACTTCTCCGTCACCAATACCAGATGGCATAGAATCCCCAAAGAGACATATAAAGGGGGGAGCGGTGCAGAAAATAATGCCTTTATTAACCCAATGCTGGCAAAAAGCAAGGATTGTGTTGTTCATGTTGACCCGGGAACTAAGTAAGATAATGAGCGTGATCATTCCAGTGGCAGGGGAGGAACTGGACCTTGGCCAGTCAGGGCATGCTCATTTGTTTGACATGCTCTGACTGGCCATTAGAGAAAGAGAGCTACTATCCTGCACAGTGTCTCCTTCTATGGCATCCCTGAGCGCACTGCCTCTCCATTACAGAGAGAGACCCACAGAAGAAGTCTTGTTTAGCACTCCCTGCTGATCCCGCCGTCTGAGTTCTTTGCACATGGGGCTGCCTTCTCGTCCGGTAGTGATAAGGAGGTGTTTATAAGAGTGACAAACAAGGGAGAAACAGGGCGAAAAAAAACTGAAGGTGGACCAGAATGGAGAGAAACAAGTCAAACTCTTTCCACTGTCTGCACAGCACTGGCTCCGCTCAGATGCCTCGGTTTAAACGGAGCACAGAGATGAAGAAGTCACTTTGCTAAATGCCCAACTTTCTATAAGCCTGACATGCCCTTAGAAAAAAACTGGCATTTTTTACCATCAAAAATAAGAGCTTTAGCTAAAGATTTGCACTCCCTTAAATGCTCATTTCCATTTATTAGAACTTGAGTCTTATCTCTGTTGTTTTTGCCATCATTTCTATTGGCTACAACAAAATTGTACCAAAGCAATAGCCAATCACCAACATTATTAGATCTTGGTAGAAGCATGCTGCATGCTTACCTGATTACTAACCCTAATGAGATTTGCTCCTTGCATTGAAATTTGGTATTGAATGACAAGGCATTTTTCGATGCTCAATAATAAGGAAGCAATTCGGTGGGTGACAAAAAAGTATTGAATTCAGTACCCAGTCCTACTCAGAACTATCTTGACTCCTCCCTCCGCAGTGCACCTCCACGATCTTTCTTCTGAATCTTGCAGAGCAGAGTTTGCAGAGGCATAAGAAGGGGGATAAAGCAAAGCTTTCCAGCGGGAATGATGGTGATTGGTGACCTCAAAGAGAGTACGGCCCTGCAACGTGGACAAGGAAACACTGTGGAACCAAATGAAACAGACAAGAAGAGAGAGCTCGGATAGAGAAAGAGAGGTAATAGAAAAGAGTGCAAGGAGAGCCAAGGAAGTAAGAGTGAGTCATAGAACAGTATATGTAGGTCATCTGCTTGCATTTTTGGATTACTTTAAAAACAAGGCGAAGAAATGAGAGGGAAATGGGAAATAAAGAGACAAGAGAGAGGGAGGAAGTGATGAGATGGGGTGTATGCAGGTGACAAGCTGCCACGGGGAGAAAGGAACACAGCTCTGGTGATGCTCTGCAGGGTGAGAGGCCCCGTCTGACACAGCAGCAGCGATACAGGAGCTGACAGGTCGAGGAGTGGGTGGGGTGGGGGGTTATAAAAAAAAAAAAGATGGAAGGATTCCTGCTGAGCATGAGTCCAACAACTTCAACATGACACTTCCAAAAGCTAATTTAGCAGTTCTGAGAGATGATCTGTCGGGCTTTCTGCACCTCACTGTGCTGCTTCGTATGGAGACACTGATGTAATTACACTTCCATACAGGACAGCTTAAAAGCCTGCAGCAGATTTTTTATTTTTTTTGTGTGGCATTTGCGTAATCCTTTGTGTTGAAAGGTTTTCAAACACAGGCCTGTCAACGCTGAATTTTACACTTGATTATACTGTGGTCAGAACATACATTGTGAGTAGTTTGCATCCAGGTGATGTTCAAAGATGACAAAGTATTAGTCCTCAGAGTTTGTCTGCTCACAGTGATATCCTCCGGAGACTTAGCCAGACTTTTACGTCATCGTCCGACAGACAATGACAATATTTCAGGAAAGGATCATAAATTCAGGGCGTTGTTTAATTAGACCATTTGCTAATGTGTGACTCCTTCCTGTGGACAATCCATATTCTCATTTCTCTTCCCTTCTCCCACTCATTTGATCACTCTTTTCCTACCTCTTACCGTCACCTATGTATGTGTGGGAGTGGCGTGTCCCTGGGGGATGCGCGGTGCAGAATGAAGGGTAATGAATCGGACCACAGGGGTCACGGCGACACTGTCACCTCTCCTCCTGCACGGTAATGAGCCGAGGTCAAAACCCAGAGAAACAACATTCCGTTGCAGCGCTGGCGCTCCCCAGCAAACCTCATTACCTAGGCTTTAACCCCAGTTTTCAACCCTGGTCTTTATACACATGCCTAACTGGAGGTGAGGAGGATTGAGCCCGTTTTAATTAGTGTAGCTATTAGTGCTCTGCACCGAGCTCCCCTGCCTCTGCCGTTTACTGGTGACATGGAACTTTGGTATGATAACCATCAAAATCCTCTGCAAACTGAGTTTACAGCTAGATTTCTGTCAAAAGTTAGTATTTTCTTTCATTTTCAGTATCCCCAGGTTGTTGAAGAATGAAGCTCAAAAAGATAATGATCAACAGAGGGATTAGCTTTTGTTATTTTTTTTTAATGTTATTTCAATGACACATTCATCGTTTTCAAAATGTAAGCCTCACTGTCTCTAAAGATGAAAAAAAAAAAGACGATGGCTGACCTGATCCCCAGATAACAAAATTCCCCTTCCCATCACCACTCCTGCAGTGCCTTTGAGCAACTACCTTCTAGTTAAATTTAAATTATACTGTTTAATGATCCCCAGTGGGGAAATTAAAATGTACACTCTTTTTTGTTAGTAATTACTACACACAGTCCTGAAATACACACTACCTTGCTCAAGAGCACATGGCAGTACCCAGGAGGTGCCCAGTATCTCTCCAGCTACCAATCCACACTCCGTGGTTTGGTCTGTACGGGGACTTGAACCAGCGAGAGCTGTAGGGTAGGCTTAATTAGCAATTAGTAAGTAATTTAAGCATTATTTGGCAATGCCACAGGGGTTACCATGGCTACACGTCTCCAACGGCAAGGAGGCTTTCAGGAAGTGACTATGAAAATGAACAGGTTAGTGCGTCCAAAACATACACACAATTGTTTATCTCTCTCTCTCTCTCTCTCTCTCTCTCTCTCTCTCTCTCTCTCTCTCTCTCTCTCTCTCTCTCTCTCTCTCTCTCTCTCTCTCTCTCTCTCTCTCTCTCTCTCTCTCTCTCTCTCTCTCTCTCTGCAACCTGTGCCTCTCTTCAGCCTTGCTGCATTGGTGCTCTCTGTGAATAAACTCTTCTCTTATTCATGCTAAAATCGGAACTTTTGATGTCACTTTTGATGCTCTGGAACAGGACAGTTAGGTTGAGGAAAAGATCGTGGGTGGGGTCATAAAAAAGTAATATTTCAGTGACACGTCGGACAACAATGCAACACGAACCCTGGTCTCCTGAGTGAAGGTCCAGTGTTTTTTGCCCCATCTACCACCCCAACCAACCTCCTTATGCAGCATTTCGGTCTTTCATTCTACTCACCACCGTTATCGCACATAATACTACATAATCTTACAGCGCCATGGTCGCACTGATGCTCTCTTTGGTGCATTCCATTCAGATGCAAAAGGCTGAGAGCCACTTACCAAGTGGCACTATTTTGCAAGTTGGGAGTGAGAACAAGTTAGAATATCATGCCTCCATTTGCAAAAAGATGTATTGTTGACATACACGGAGGTGGAGCAGAGCAGTTGTCCTCCATAAGAAGCTGTTGAGGGAGACTAAAACACCTAAAAATGGCTGTGCTGCTAACACTGCATAACATTTGTTTTGTCAGAGAATATTGTCTTGTTGACTTGGGGGTTCACAAGCCACTCAGACTTCCCATTTCAGCTGGGGAGATCTGTGTCTGCCAGCAGCAAAAGGTCATAATATTCAATAAAAAAAACGAGAAGTCAGTGTGTTGCTTCCACGCCATTGTTGTTTGTCTTCAAATATTTCTGGTTGTCCCTTGTTGGATTTATCGCCAATGTGCTTCAACTAAAAGCACATCTTGTTCTTGGCTACGTTAAAAAAAAATAAAGAAGTTAAGTATCTGGGACAGCTCGCAACAAGGTACAGTGTGTATTAGAGCTTTCCACACAAGATGAAATGCTGTGGTTAGTCTTGTGATTCTGTGCCAACTTGATGGTTTTTTTGTACAAACCTGCAAATCACGGCCAAAGTTTGCACTATGGGCTTCAGCTGTTGAGGGCAAATGCAGGACCTTTCAGTGCCTATTTAGGGTTACGGAGGGGGGGAGGGGAGGAATGAAGAGAAGGGAGGGGCAAGGGAGTCTCAGTTTTCACGTCAACAAGAAGTAACGTCACCCAACATCGCTTAGATCCCCTTCAATATCCATTTCTTCCTTTAGTATTACAAAATATCACTTTTACTGCCAATAAATATGGTGTTTGAACAGTTAATTTCTGTTGGGAAATACCTAAAACCAAACAAAAATGAAAAAAGCCGTTGTAAAGTAAAGACAGAGAAGCACTTTAATTGAAAATTAAAGAAATTTTGGAACACCTTCCCTTATCTTTCTCTACCTTGGAAGAAAGTCGGTCATTGACAGATGATGTTATTTTAACACTCAGCTTCAGTATGAAAAGTGGCACCTAGAAGACAGATTCCTCACGCCTTTCTTCCCCTCCAGCTGTGCATTTTTTCACAGATCAAAATTATGCAGCACAAACTGTCTGCATATAATGTTCACAGAGTGACGGGGTGTATATAGCTCTCTCGTTCTGTTGTGGGAGAGCGAGGCATACTTGCTCTCCCACCACAGAAGCTCGGCTAGAAAATCATCCTGGAAATGTATTTGACACAGTGATAAACTAAATTTACCACACCATCTAATGCAAAATAAAGACTCTCACATGAGAATATAAGCAGAGATGAGTTGGGCAACGTAACCTCTGACATCTCCTCCTCATCTTGCTTCGTGAGTGTTTTCCAGATCAGCAGATTATCATGAGTCAACATGATACTATACACGTCCTCATTTCAAAAATAGCGACAGAGAATGAAACCATCAGATGATCCACACACTGTACATTTGAAATTTAAACCACTTTGATATGGATTACCCCCACCCCATCGGCAAAGCCTCACCAGGCCTGCTCTGCAGCTCAGATAGACTGAGTAAGCGTGAGAGGGTTCCACACCGCTGAAAAGTTGAACAACAACTCACAAAAGACAGGCCGATTATCTCCTAAATGTCATGTTTCCCTGAATGAGTCACAGCGGTGACTCTTTTATCCTGTGATGGCTCCTGATAACGCCGTGCAAAATCTCAGCAGCCGGAGAACATTAGCATTCTAATAAGCCGCGGACTTCCTGTTAGCCATTCTTCTCTTTTTTGATATTTCTAATTTTTTTTTTTCTACAAACTTTTTCAGACAGAGAACAAATTGCATTTCAGTTGAGACAGAGATGTGATAATCTGAGCATTCAGAACAAGTCATTCACTCTGAGGACCTGGCATTTTTATTTCATACTTCACTGGTGACTGTATAGAAACATGCACTGTATTCCACATGGCCAGTAATGAAGTGTGTTCTCATGCTTAACGACAATCTGCAAGAAACTCGCCTCGCCAAGAAGAGAAAAGAGTCATTACAAAGCATGGTTAAGTCGCTGCATGGTACAGCATATTGCAGTATAGACAGGCTCATTTTGCTGAACAAAGTGATGTGTCCACAGCAGGAAGTCCTACAGGTGCAAATTATTATGCACAGGTGGAAATCAACAACTCCTGGGATCGGACGGGGTAACAGGTTGAAGACAATAAAAGGTTGGGAGCAGAGTGTTGGTTATGTCTCCTAAGATTTAGTTCCCTGATCAAACAGAGTAGGGTCAGGGTTGTTAAAAATGTTGCTGGAACTCAAGGAAATCCTGCAGTGTAAGCGGTCAAATGTTTTACATCACAAGGACATCACATGATGCAATTGCCTGCATAGGTTTGCCCCATCTATTCTAGTCTAATCAACCAGAGTAGCAACTGTGTGGGGTGCAGCGCTTAAAGACACACATCTTTGATTTGGACATTTCAAACTGTAATGTGAAATTGTGGGCTTTTTAACCCTTGTGTTGTCTCCCGTCGAAATTGAAAATCAACACTTTTGTTGACACTTTTTATCTTTTTCTTACGTTTTTGTCCCATTTTTCAACACTTTATGCTTTTTTTCACTGTTTGTCACTTTTTTTGACGTTTTCAACACTGCGTAACACTAACTTATTAACTTTAGTTTTACAGTTATTTTGGGAATTTATGTTCAATTAACCTCATTTATAGGAAATTATACCTAATGTTTAGTTAGAAAAGCAGAAATTAGGAATTATTTAGACTACAATTAAAAGGAATGTATGTTGATGGCTAATCACAGACTGGAATATGTCAACTTTTACTCAATACTATTTTGAAATGGTAAAAAATTTAATAAGACACCCCAAATTTAATTAAAGTAAAGATTTGTACTTGGCAAAGAGCGTTGTGTGGAATCAATCATGTTATTTTGGGAAATTACAATTGGGTAGTTAAAAAGAACATTGATATAGGAAAACGGGTCAATTTGCCTCGAGGAAAACATGAGGGTTAACCTATTTTCTATATCTGAAATTTGTGATCCTTTCAAGTAACGTGATGGTTCTCTACAACGTTCTTCACAAGTAAAATACGTGATCAGTTCCCTAATTTCATTGAATTTGGTTGTTTTATTCAATTTAATAGCATTTAAAGAGAAATAAATTTATGAAAGGACGTTGAAAAAAGTGAAAAAACTGTCGGAAAAAACTTCAAAAAAAAAAAAATGACAAAAACTAGGTTCCTGTGTGGCCTAGTGGTAGAGCGAGCGCCCATATAAAGAGGCTCAAAAACAAAAGTGTCAAAAAACACAACTAAAACGTTGATGATGTTTGACGGAAAGACAACACAAGGGTTAAGTTAGATGTTGGTGCAAGCAGATAAGAATATAACTGATCAATATTGTCAATATTTGGGGTGAAAAAAGATGCATGAATGCATTAATTGAACCCATTGGTCTGTTCAAATGTATGGTATATAATGTAACATTTTCATGGAACGTTCAGCTAATTGCACCCTCCAACAGATCCACAGCACCCTGGGGGTTTGGACCAGAGCTGCTTACACAGTGAAGCTCAGATTTTAGGAAACAAATTAAACAAAACCTGGAAGCGCCTTTAGAACGTTTTGAAAGCTTGTGATTGGTCCTTTGTCTTCTGTCTGTCTGTCTGTCTGTCTGTCTGTCTGCTTCTGCATGTGTTGTTTAGTCTCCCTCCCTCCCGTTTTTCCTCTCTGTCTTTTTGTGGCCCTGGGACGCATTCCTATGTCCCAGCATATTGTTTATAACTGTTTGGGAATATTATGTCTACATTATTATTTTTCTGAATACAAAAAAATGTGATGAGAATGTTTTGAAACCTGATTGGTACGACACATCACCATCTCCAACATGTCTTCCCAGCTCCTTTGTAACTGGCCCGCCGATGCTCACCTGTTCACTCCACTGCGTTTTTTCTGCTGACAAAACTGCTGCTGAACTGCTGCCCCACTTGACTTTTGCTCCCAGCACCACCGCAGCACCTACCTGCAGACTCTGCTCTCCTACTGCCTCGTGGGTAATTTGCATTGATCACTCCCTGTGCTCTCATTTGCTGCCCAGCGTGCTTTCCAAGGAGCGCTGAGTTGCCTTGATGCCAAAATAAACTTCATGTCAGTCAGCTTTCTCCTCATATAGGCGAGTCTTGTGATAACTACGTGGTCGTTTTTTTCTCTTTAGGGGCAACAATGCATAAAACAACACATTCTCCTTCCTGGGTTTTTTGTCTCTACCACTGATTAACAGCCAAAAGGCTTCAGAACACATGGGACGTCTCACTCTGTTGAATTCAAATTTAGCTAAAAGTAAATCATCTGTGAGCGTTGATCAAACATGAGCGAGCACACACACACACACACACACACACACACACACACACACACACACATCTATTTTACTGTTAATGTAGTTAAAGCAATACCATGTGGCATTGGAAATGGCTGAGTAATTACGCACAAAATGATTATTGATGATTCATTCATCAGGCTCGTTTTGCAGGATGAGGCTGTCTGTGTGTAAACACAGCACAGAGTGGGATGTAAATCTGTTGATGAACTGCAGGTCAATTTTTCTGTGTGACACAATGCGTGCATCATCATTTTAACTGGTGGTTAGGTGCAGCAATTCACAGTGGGATCTCGCAAAAGTTTATTTCCCATGCACATCCTATTAGGTGAACAATGGTTTGTAATTGCAACAGCAAATTATTATGTGATCACTCGAGCTGTCTCCTGAGCCGCTGTGAGGCAATTCATTATAAATTCATGTTTGTTATAGTGATTCCAGACAAAAATAGGAAGCGCGTGGTCATAAATATTTAATTAAGCAACCAGGAAATAGTGGTGACAGTAATTACTGATGGACGGTAAAACACTGGAACAGTGTCCATGAGCCAGCCGCTAAAACACTTTCTGTACACCATCTGGTAGCAAGATTACAGAGACTTTGTAAGGGAATAAAATTTAGTAAGTGAAAATTAAAATGTGGAGAGATGACATGAAGAAAGAAAAGGGGGTTTACTGATGTAGACACATTTACTTTATTTTCAGTGCTACATTTTCGCATATGGTACCATATATTGTATCGTTAATCATTTACCTGCAGTTTGGTTATCATTTAAGTACACAATCGATTTCAGTCAAATGACTGTGGGCAAGAAATAACCTGAAACATGAGATATCAAGCATATTGTGTTTTATGATAAGAAATATACAGAAATACCTAAATAAGTGTAATATGATAATAAAAAATGAAAAACACGAACACACTGGGGAAATTAGAATAGGAGACACATGTCAAAGATGTACTAAAAAGAAATAGCTTAGAATTTATGTAATTCTATATTAATAAAATGAACAATTACAAAAAGTGAATAAACCCTCAACTGTTCCATAAAATAAAATGTACCATATTGCACTTGCATTTCAAGATAATGCCACACATGACCTGAAAAAATATGCTCATACAACTAATTTGTATGCCTCCAAGAAGTTTTTTGTCAACGTTTTAAAGAAAAGTGTATATTGAATGTATCTGCAAATGTTGATTGGCATTAAATTTGAGTTAGTCTCACATTCTGGAAAGTCCACACAGCATTCTGGAATGGGAGAAAAATGTGCTCTAGTTTATTGGCATTTCTTTAAACCCATCACAAATGTTGGCGCTAAGCGCCGGAATCAATGCCGGTGCCTGGAAGGGAACTTGTGTGTTCAAAAGTTGTTTTAGCCGTGCAACAGAAAACTCAGATTTGAGTTCAGAATGCCAACACAGGGTGCCCGGATAGCTCAGTTGGTAGAGCAGGCGCCCATACATAGAGGTTCGCGCTGCGACACAGCAGGCCAGGGTTCAATTCCGGCCTGTGCTGCATATAATTCCCCTTTCATGTCTTCATCTGTCCTGTCAAATAAAGGCCTGTAATGCCCAAAAAATAATCCTTAAAAAAAAAAACACAAAGAAAGTGGAAGGTGACGGACATCCGGCTGGAAATACGGGACACCCGGCGGCACCTGAACAATCCTGTAAATGAAAAGTCGTCGGTATAGACTATATTTCAGCACTTGTTTATGTTTAAGTGAGAAATCCCTCAAGCGACTGTAGAAATAATGACTCTTGTCCGTCTGGAGCAAAAGGAGGAAATTATGTGACGTTGTAACAGAGCCACAAAGTCCTCAGAGTCAGGAGTCGGTAGGGATTCTAACCGACAGTCAACATTGGTTTCCTTTAAGATGGGTGCCAACTACAGGGGAGCCAGGGGGGTTGTAAACAAGACATGAGCTAAATCATTGACAAAGCTATTTTTGCTATTGATTTCTATTTTCCTGTATCTTCATCATCAAGTGTACAATGAGGCTATTATGCGTGAGGGTGATTCATTACTAATTCACTTTAATATACATGCCGGCATGCGTGCTATTCTTGTCAATATTAAAAACTGCACTCAGCCTGACCTATTTTGGTCAGTATTTACAACGCTCATGCATATCTGTGTTATTATAGCCTGGTTTGTTGATGTGTTATTTATACCCATTTTAATAACCTGTACCGAGAAATGATTATGCTCATGTGTACAGCATGTGATGTAACTTTTGTTGTTTGAAGACTCGATCCCTTGTGGGCAGCCTGGCGTGCTCGTTTTGGATTTAATGCTCAAACATTAACATTAGCTTTTGATACCCGTGTGGAGGTTTGATGTGGTCATTAACTGACTGTTATATATCAGATGTGCTGACACAAAGCAAGTAAGCCTACATTCTTGCACATGTGAATATTTCTCTCCTTTCTTAAATGCAATGTAAAGTAGGGCTGCACAATTTGAGGAAAATATGCGAATATCACAATAACAATTTTAGTTGCGATAAATAGTTTAAAATGAACCCAATTCTGGGTCGGCCTCTAACTCACCCAGTAAGAGCATGTGCCCCATGTAGGCTAAGTCCTGCAGCAGCCTGGGTTAGAATCTGATAAAAATAAAAGGAAATAATTTATAACATTCTTTTGTTAAACATATTCAACATTAAAAGGCAACACTTAGAATATAATAGAATGCCTTTATTGTCATAATACACAAGTGCAGTACCTGTGCAATGAGATTGAAGCAACCCCTTTACAGGGTCGACACAAAATACAAAAATATAAAAATATAAAGTATAGGTAGTGCAGATAAAAAGAGTGTGGAGGGGGGGACCTGGTGCACAGTCCTGAGAGCATCTATATATATATAAATTAGTTTTGTATACACATTATGCAAGAATATAGTTTTATGTATCAAATATTGTACAGTAATGAGATTAAGTGATTAAGTATTAAGAAATAATGACACAATACATTTTAAAGACCAGTTTTCATCTAACAAAAACAATCTGAGTGTTTTTGCGTTATGTCGCAGCCTTTCGTAATATATATATTGTGCCAGGTGATATTGCGATGACAATTAAAAAAACAATATTCTTCAGCCCTAATGTAAAGCACTTTGAAATTGGCTTTTTGTTGAAAGGTGCTGCACAAATATGCTTGCGTTGCCTATCTGGGTATTATTGGAACCTGACATATTCCCTCCAACTCTACCCCCATATTTTGAGCCTGAGGTCATTTTAATCTCATCTTGATTGACCTTAACCAGTGAAGGAAGGCAGGAAGGAAGGAAGGCAGGAAGGAAGGAAGGCAGGAAGGAAGGCAGGAAGACTGTCTGTTAGGTGACCTGTCCCTTGATTACTAAAATCAAGTATACCACTTTACCATTCAAAATAAATGTGCTGGCCTCCTGTCGCAGCCATTCAGACATATTTATACAGTTAGGATATTTAAAGTCTCCTCTGTCCTGCTTTGTCTCCCTTTGGTGAAACTGTCAGACTTTAAACTTGAATAAAAGCAACCCTCAGAATGCTAAATGTGTCAAGACAAATAGGCTCTTCTGCCATTGCATCCTGCCTTTTAATTCCTTTCCTACTCTGGCAATACATCATATATAATGACCACAGGGTCACGCAGTATACTTGTTATACATCCAGGTTTGTGCTCATTCAGCTGCAGCACTGTGTCATCCGCTGCTGTGGATAAGAGCATGTTCTAAATGCATTATAATTTTAAACATAAAATATAAACTACCGGCTGTATGGATAATCTGATAATATTCCGCTCTGTGCACGCACAAAGCCTCTCTGTTGGTTTTGCCTTGCGGGATTTTCTGGAAGCACGCACAAAACAGGAGGAAAAATAAATAATAAAAACGGGAAAATCAATGAGCCACATCTAGACAGACACAGGCTATTTTCGCCCAGATTGTTATTCTCTGTTGGTATTTACAAAACTTCCAAATACCAGAGTGTTTCTAGACTATGAGCCCAATTATGGTTAGCCTGTTAAACCCTTTGCCATTGATTTCTTTTCAGGCTCCATGTGCCAGTCCTGATGTGGCTGTGCTGAGCTGGAATCAGTTCCCCCGAATGACTCTGAAATGGAAAGCCTTGTTTCAGCCTCTGCACCAAATTATATTGCGTCCTTGTGTCAAGGAGAGTTGTTTGTTTTTGTCGAGTTTCTCTTTGTCGAAAGGTCAGATGAGCAGCCTTTTTTCACACATTATTTATGGGTGTTCCACCAAAGATGGGCACAGTAAAGACCTGGGCTTTACAGTTGATATAAGAATACAAGGATGCTCCTTCTCTGCCAAATGGGTTTTCAGTATGGGTCAAGACAGGAGCGAGTCCACTGCACCACACAACTAACTGTAAAAAGAGAAATGTATGAGGAAGTAGACTAGATGGATAAACCAGTGCAGAAAAGCTATGAAGTTTGTGGGATCTTAAACTGAAACAAAAATACAATATTGGCAAGGGACAGTTGGGCACTACAGATGCTGACTGAAGGTTGTTGTGGTTTCTTTTTTTTTTTTGGTTCCCTCTGCAGTTGAGAGAGTGGTTGAATAAATCAGTGTCAAACGCAGAGCTAATGTGAAGCATGTGATGGCCAGTGACAGTATGAATGATGACTGCATTATTGAGCTATAAACTGCAGTTCCAATTTGACAATAGGAATAGTATGCTTCCTGGACAGATTTTTGTCAAGCGTGAAAGGAAGTTATATGTCAAACTGCACCATATCTACAGAAAGACAACAAAAAAAAGGTGAGCATTTCTTTGTCATTTCACAGTTTGGGATCTCCAAATGGTGAATGTTATCACTCAGCCGGAGGTAAGTGGATGCAGACAGTTTCACAAAACAGATTTAAGAAATGGTGATTCCATTCCATTAAAATACACCATTATCATGATTAGCTGCCAAAAACAAATTGGGCTAATTGCGTAATATACTTTTCATGAAACAAAATTTCTATTAATGTAATAACATTGGTTTGAAGTAGTCATTTTTTTATTATTTGGCTCACTTAGAAAGGATAATTAATAAGTGAACTGTTCAAGAATGTAAAAATCACTGGGGATTCACATCTTTAGCAAGGACCAGCACGGCTAACATTCTCAAGAATCCAGTCCACTTTATTTATGTAGCACAATTTTAACAAACACAAGGTTTCCAAAGTTCTGCACAAAAGGATAATACAGAATAAATAGATAACACAATAAAATAAATACAATATAAGATCAACACTCTACCTGGTGTTAAAAGCCAAAGAAAAGAAGGCAACTTCTTGAAGCCAACTTCTTGAGGAGGCTGAAGCAGGCTGGCCTCAGTGCTGCTGTCCTCACCTCCTTTTACAGGTGTGTGGTGGAGAGCACACTGACATTCTCCATCACTGTCTGGTATGGGAACTGCTCTGCAGAGAGTAGTTAAATCTGCTCAAAAGATCACAGACTGCAGTCTCCCTTCCCTGGATAACATCTACGCCTGCAGATGCAAGAGCTGTGCCTCCAACATCATGAGAGATCGCTCTTACCCAGCACACAACCTTGTTTAACCCCCTCCCTTCCAGCAGGAGTGCGTGCAGCCTTAATGCTAGGACCACCAGGCTACAGCACAGTGTGACGGAACGCATGGCTGCCGTTACAGTAGCTATATTCTACCTATTTTAGCCCTCAAAGACAGACCTTAAATGTTTCCTGTGTAGTGAATGTGACATACATAATTCACCTATGTTGCTAAGTGTGGAACCTTTGATTAGACATGTAATTTCCTGCCCTTAGTCACCGCCAGTAATGCCTGGGCTGTCTACAGAAGCCGCGTTTTTTTTACAGTGTGTTCAGGGGACAGGCACTGACGTCTTTCTGCTGGACTCCAGTGATCTTGGAGCAGAACAATGTTAGACAGACGGTTTTTGTCCTTAACAGACAACCAGCAGACATCAATGAAAAAGTTAAACTCTAGATACAAGTTTTATAAAAGTTACATAAAATGTCCTTGCAGACGCAGAAAAAGTTTAGCTTCCTTAGTTGATGAATTCTCTGCAGCCTCCTCTTGACCATACTGTCTGCGTTCTCATTCAATTTCAGCTGGTAGTCAAACAATGTTCCCAGGTATTTGTATTCAGGAACGATTTGTACATCATCGTGTATGATGCACGCTTCAGATTTGACGCTGCCTTTTCAATTATCAGTGGTCTAGGCAAATTCAGGTCTAAAGGGCGCCCTGAAAGCTCAGTTGGTAGAGCGGGTGCCCATATATAGAGGTTTGACTCCGACCTGCGGCCCTGTGCTGCATGTCTTCCCCCATTTCTTCAGCTGTCCTGTCAATAAAAGGCCTAAAAATGTCCAAAAAATAATTTAGGTCCAGACAATTTTCATCGCACCATCTGTCGAATGCAGTTAGGAAGATAGGGGAGACAGGGTTGATTTGTACGTAGGGATCGCTGGCATTAAGTCATTCCTCAAGGAGGTACTAGTTAAATTTAAGTTAACTTGAGATAATACAATCATATTAAAAATTGTATTAATGTTCATATTAGAAAATTCCTGTTGACATGGAGGGGGGAAACATTTTTTTTTAAATAGCGCGCTACTAGCTAGTTAGGTTAGCCTTATTGTTTCTTGGATTTGCGAGATCTCGCATATAAAACTCGATATTTCGCAAAACAAAGTTAAGATCTTTGTCCCCAGTACTTGATTTTTGTTAATTTTTTTTTCCCCCTCACTCATACATGAGAATACTTTTTTTTTTTTAAACATAGTAGTTGCCATCTGTTTGAATATAGATGATTATTCCCAACAACCTGTGTTATCTTAAAGATAATCTGTCCACAAGCTCCATAGGCAGAAATCAGAAAGAAGGTACTCCATCCTGAATCTGACAGAAATACATTTTTAACAGGGTCAGAGCTATCTCAAATCTTCACAACATATTATTGGTTTACTGCTGTGGTTTCTACTGAAGGATCTGTTTTAATATTCTTGAAGCTACTCAGCTGAAGAGAGAGCCACCTGTGGCACCCAACGTGGAATCATACCTCCGAAAAAATACCACACCACAAGTATTATTCCAAAAACAGAATCTATGTGGAAGAAAAAGTTGTTTTATGTTGACAAATTGTGAAAGATTCAACTGGCACTTTAACACTGAATAAAATGTATTTCATGTGAACAGTGGTATTTTTATTCTGTAATGGTAGCACACACACACACACACACACACACACTAGTGGTAAATTGGACAGACTTTGGGTCTCTTCCACGTCCCCTTACAATCGTGCATGTGTTCCTGATTTTAGGCTGTTAAGAACAGAATTTGCCTAAATTATCCTGTAGTGTGAGGGGTTTACAGACGCCGTCAGATGTTAATGTTGGAAACCCACAATAGCCATTGAGAGCCGTATGTTGCATAGTTTCACGCTTCAAAATGTATAAGCCATGCTGATTTTGTCTTCCCAGCCATAGTCTATTTTCTTGACGTTCCGCTTCCAGGATTGGAACTGCTCCTCAGATCTCTGCATGGTAAATCAAGACAGCTAGCTAGACTAGCTTTCCAATCTGAGTTTTTTCTCACACGACTATTTTACAGCTGTTCTGTCTGGCACTTAGCACCGCCCATGACAATTGTGATTGGTTAAAAAAATAAAGCCAATAGACCAGAGCGGATTTTTCATCCAACCTATTCTAGTCATCACTATCAGATCAGTAATAGTCTGCCAAAAAAAGTCATTATAAAACCTTCACCACTGCAGGTGCTAAGGACTTCCTGAGTCTCTCTGAAGAACACCTGGGCATAACAAGGCTGTCGCTAAGAAAGCTCTCTTTGCTCCATGATCACCTGTAATGAGTCAGGGGTCAAGCCAATAATAGATCCCTTGACCCCTGACTCAGAAGTTTAGAAAATCATGTAATAGAACACAGTGGTCCTGAATTTTCAATTTCAAAAATTTTCAAAAAAAAAAAGATCAATATGTCTGTGGAATCCTACATCATCCTAAAGTATCTAAGATTTGAAAATTCTTTAGTGTGCACTAGGTGTTAGTGGAAGAAAAATGTGCCACATATTCACAGCTGCTAATTTGCAGTATTGTATGTCCACTAGGTACTAAATGAGTTGTATGTTTGGTGCCATAAACCATAATTTTCTCTGTCTGCCTGTTGAATTGAATTAAAAGGACAGGTGGAGGCCTTTTATCCTGGGAGAAGCAGGTCCAGAGAAGGCCCAAAAAGGACTCCCTCGGCCATTATCCTTTGAACTGCAGACACAGCGAAACGTCCCGCGGTATCTTCAGAGCGGCCAGGGGGCTCGATAACGAAAGCAGGGATCACAAGAGTGTGGAGAGATTGAGAAATAAACCATATTGGGCTGCATGTTAGAAGGGAGATAAATGACATAAAGCCTACGTGCCAGTCAACATGCGATAACAGGCTATAGTGGGAAATAAAAAACTGAGGGCGTGGGGCCCTGAGAATAAAGATAATTATTTTTGATAAGTTGGAAATGGGAAAAGGGTAAGTTGATAAGCGCAGGCAGGGTGACTGAACACTGTTGACACTGATATTCCCTTGCATAGCCAAAGACTTTCCTGCCTGCCCGCCTCCAGAGGAAAGGTTGAATTGCTGTGGGCATACATCTCTTCATAACCTATTGTAAGTATACAGCTTCTTATTTTGTGTCTTTTCTCAATAATCTTGCGTCATTTTGAAAGAATCAGTCATCATCCATTAATATTTTTTGAGTGGCTGTTTGCAGGGAGGCTTACATTAAATATTAGAGTAGTATAGAGATACTAAAATATGAAATTAGCATCATTCAAAGCAGCCAAGGGTAAAAAGGAGTATAAAGGTCATGGTCAAAGTGCCCTGAAACTATATTTATAAAACATAATGTTGCTACAATCCTGTAATCAGTATTAATATCCCGAAGAGTGTGAAATGGTGGGCAGAAAAAATCAAAAAAAAAAAAAAAGAACTACAGCAGAGCATGGAGACCTGGGAGAGACGGATATAGTTTGACGAAATGTGAAGTGTTCCTTTTAAGAGCTTTCAGCTATTGATGAAAGATGGAACGTTCATCGTCTGTATTTGAAGTAATAATTGGACATTCTGGGAAAGGTGCTCGTTGGCTTTCGTGCTGAGAGTAAGATGAGAAAACCGATACCACTTTAGGTAGGTTAAATACAGTCACATGGGACATCACGTGAGGCACACGGAAACAAATGCTTGTCCGGTAAGAGCTGACTTTCCCTTTTTGCTGCTGTTGTAGCTGCCGGGTGTGTTTGAGATCAGCGTGCAGGATCGCTGGAGGCTACAGCCGAGGTACTTTTGTTGTTCGGCATTATGTGCTGTAAGTTTTGCCAGGCCGAGACATATATTGACTTCTTTCTGTCCATACAGCCAAGCCAAGTGCATAGCGCCGCTGCCGTTTTGCCAATTCTGACTTTTATATTTACTCACTTAGTGTACTGGAATCTTCTCCTGTTTTGTGTAATTGTTATGATTGGGTTGTATGTTTGTATGGAGGAAAGTTTGTCCTTTGGATAGTGTGCATTCCTTTTAGTGACTCTTAATCAGGCCCGAGTTTTTAGAAACAGAGTGGTTGCTTAAGTTATTGGTTTAGAGATGGTGACATATAACTCATTTCATTAGTAACATTACATGGTTTTAGTGGGTATTTTGATATTGCATGTGGCGTTTATTTGCAGTCCCTGTCTTGTTAATACGATCCACCCTTAATTACTGCAATTACGAGCACTCACTAAGAAACTAAGTGGTTGCCACTTAGTTTCTTTTGAATTTTTTCACTACAATGAAATTCACCCCTCCTACTGTGTTTTGGATTTTTGGTTGTTTTGTTTTCTTGTTGCATTGGTTCCATTTCCAACTTATTGTTTTACAGTTAAGTTTAAATGAATATTGTTTTTTTGGGTTTGTAATAAATTATTTTTAGTAGCTCAAACCAACCTTGTCTCGGATCTTTATGTGGGCTTGCCTGTGTAGTGGGAGTCCCCGGGATTGGTACCCATTAAAATTAAATTGTGGGGGAAAGTCCCAAGGTGGCATTGTTAACTGTTAAATTGCTAAAGTTTGGTTAAGCCCTCTTTGGGCCTGGTTACGCTAGTAAATATGCATCAATTTCTGAGGATGTGCACAGCCAACGCTACAAACGGACTCCGGATACTCAAGGCGGCCATTATGCGCGAACACAGAGTTAAAATCATATTGTGGTCTGCTGCATTCCCCCTATTTGTGTCGTTCTCCTTTTCCCCTGTGTGTCTGTTTTGTCTGTCTGTCATTGCCCGAGGGGGCGTTCCTAGATACAAGAGGACAAGAGGCGTGGCCACTCGCCGCTGCTCCGTCACCTACTCAGCTGTTTCCCATCTACTCATCATACCTCCGTAGCATTTAATCCCCGGCTGACCACCTCTTCACCTGCTTTTTGTGGATTGCCGTACTATCTTCTACTCTGTACAGATTCTTCTGTTTCCCTCCGAGCTGCCTTCCATCCCCACGCCAACCTGCCACCTGGCTTCTACCGTGTTGGAAATACCTCCTTAAGACATTAAACTACCTGAACTTTATTCCTGTCTAGTATATCTACCACTTTATTGGCTCATCAAACTATTGCCAAAAACCCATGAATCATATTTACAAACTTCATATCATATTCACAAAAAAATAAATCTCTGGCATTAGTGTCTCATATTCCATCAAACACCTAAGCACATTTTTTAGCTTTAAAAACTTTGAATCATGACATTTTATTATACAATGAGCTCAGCATCAACACTGACTTTGTAAACTGAGACAGCAAGGCCAGCTATTTTATTTGTCACATCTTAAGCTGAGCTGCCATGACACTGAAAAATATGTGCACCCATAAATTCAATAGGTGCCTAATGTTTGTGACTTAACATATTTTTAATAAATGATACCTCACCTTTTGTCTTTGCAGATACAGTATGAATTAATGTATTCCTGCATCTACTTTTTCTGCCTCCACTGTGCCTGTCAAACACATTCTGCACTATGGGATAAAGTGAAAATGATTCAAAACCAAGATTTTAGACATCTGTCAGGCATATATCTTCATCCAGACACGTGCCTGTCAGGTTCATAACACTTTAACTTATTAAATCAAAGACGGTCAAGCAAGAAAACGAGACTCAGACGGTAGTTGGCAGTTAATAGACAATTGCAAGAGGGAAGTATACAAGAGGACAACCTATCTCCAGCATTGCTCTCAGTGACTTCAAATGTGTCTCCGCAAAGAGTCGTTCTTTATTCAAAACACACACATTGATTCACAGTTGTTGATACAGAAAGAATGCTTTGTGATGGCTATCCATGAAGAAAACAGGACGAAGTGCAAGCGTATGACCTCGGTCCTACAGATATCTACAACCCGTGATTTGCTGTAGACGTTTGCTGTTTCTGTATTAAGAAATCTTTAGAAAAGCAGTTTGTTAAATGTGCATATATAGAGCATAGAGGTTAAACTATTGTAAGACATTACTACAAGCATAAAGGTTAAATTATTGTAAGACATTAATAAAAGGAAATAACATTACTAAAAGGAAATAGAGAAGAATAAAAGACTTAATAAAAATGAATTCTCTATCAGTGCCACATGGTCACGGCAGACTTTCCTGGCACAGTAGTTCTGACCTCCCACATTTCTCTTTAAGAAAAAAAGAATACTGTAAGAAAATGCTCTTTCGAGACCACTTTAGAGACCACTACACACTTAAAGAGACTGTCCTTCTCCGAAAAACGCCCCCTTATGGCGATTGTTTACGCAGCAATTACAACTAAGGTTGAGTACAGAAATCCGGTGCCTTAACAACCGTTATCTACCGGAGGTGCCTCATTTTGATGCCACTTAACTGTCTGCGCTGCTCTCTGGTGCTCTGAAACAGACAATCATTCCTGCATGTAATGCTAGTTCAAAGTAACGTTATATGTTATGCAGCAGGTAACGTTGATGTTAGCCTATCGTTAATGGCTAGCTGGCTTGAACATGGTTAAAATCCACGGCCCTTTGCTGCGTGCCATCGCCCATCTCTCTCTCCCTTTCATGCCTATCAACTGTAATTAAGAGAAAAAAATCTTTAAAGTAAAAAAGAAATGCTGTAAACAGTGTAAAGGTGTGACTGTGTTTCAGTGTAGAGGATTCCAACAGTGGGATGTCCAACAGTCTGCTGCTGTCAAAAAACCCACACAGATGGCGCGTTACAACTGGAAAGCCTCTTGGTGCATTCAACGTTATTTTAATATACCCCTTTTTCCCCCCATCTAGTAGTTGTTTTTGTCGTTTCACAGCTAGTTATGACCTTATGGCATTAGCAATAACAAGCCTTTTAGTTTTGACTATTGTCACTTTGTGCTCCTCCTAGTACTCTTCCAGGTATCGCTTCAGGTTCCATTTAGGCACCGGCACGGTTTTAAAACTACCGTTTTAGTACTGATATTGGAAAAAAACCAAACCAGACTCATATTTAAGTTTATCGTATGTAGTGGCGTCGCCCTCTAGTGGCGGCAGTCATTATTACGGGAGCAAAGAGAGTGCCAAATTACAGGAGGTAGGGTAGTTTAAACTAGTCTCGCTTTGCCAGACCTTCCTCCAAAGTGTTGGGAGGTGGGTCTGGTTAGTACATACAGCATTCTGGGATTTGGGATGGGAGAAAAACAATCTCTGGTTTATTGGCTTTTAAAAAAAAATAATAATAAAGAAATAAATAATCTATATTGGTCTTGGGCGGCACTAAGCATTGCACGGAGCCCGGTGCCGCTGCAAAACAGCCTCAGAAAGGAATTTTCTTTTTGTCGAGCATGTTTATGTTCAAAAGTTGTTTTAGTCGTACCACAGTAAAGTCAGATTGGACAGATAGTCTAGCTGTGATTTACCCTGCAGAGATCTGAGGAGCAGTTAACCATAGTCCTCAGAAATCCACCGGAGTTTAAAAATTCCAACACAGAAATTGGAAGGTAATGGACATGCGGCCAAAATGAGGGACATCTTGCAGAATTTCCAGCGACAACGGACCAATCCTGGTAGTGGAAGTTGTGGATATAGACTAACTTAAAACACACTTTCTCCCAGGAAAAAAACTTTACGGAAAAGACAAGACTATGTCACCTTCTGCCTCACGTCCGCACACAAACACAGGACTTTCACCCATGAGACCAGGGTCTGTGTTCCATTTTGTTCATGCTCATTTCAACAATGGGCTGTCACAAGAAATAAAAATAATCTCAGACTAATTCAAAATGAAAAGATCTTGATGAAATGAAATTGTCATTCACTGTCCTAGAGTGAGATTCTCGGATTTTCCTCACTTCCTCATGTCAACCTGGTGTGTGTTAAAGTCAAGTGGTGGGCTTCATCAATCATAACGTGGTTGTAATCAAAACGGCAGAATTATGAAAAATGGAGCCTGTCATAACAACGTGCCTCGGTGTGCGGGATGCTGCTCAGTGTCAGAGTGAGAGAGACCACTTCCACATCAAAGACATTCCACTCCAAAGATTTTAGGACTCAATGCAAGATTAAATTACTGGTTAAAATGCAAATTCTTTGCTGTGCATCCCCAATACATCCCCATCATAAATGAACTCCATATCAGTGACAGAGAATTAGATCTAGAACAGATGGAGTGTAGTAAACAACTTTACCTCAAGCCTGGCCTTGTTGAAACCACAACTATAAATCATTGATGCTCCCTTATCTTTTTTTCTGTTTTTCTCCACAGCACCGTAATCTGCCTCTTTTGTCAGTCTGCTGAGCTAAGCTCATTTGTGCGGTACAGCCCAGCCATCCCAATGAAATCAGCAAGACATAATCTCATTAACTGCAATGATTTTTCAAACCTACTGTACAGACGTTCAAGGATGGGCAATTAAGCTTAAAAACAGTGATTGATTAGTTTAATGTGGTGCTGGATTGTCACATCATATCACATACTCAGATGTATGAACATGGTCATCAGGACTCCTCGAAAAAGAGTTTTGCAGAGTGCCAAAAAACAGTTATTTTAAATCTATTCGTAAGTAAGTATTTCAAAGTTTGATCACATCTCTGACTCTTTGATCTGACCCACGCTGGAAAAGTTCAGGGCAAGTTTGTGCTTGGTTCAATTAGGTTCAAACTGGCCAAATGTGAGCAAACTGATGCTTGTAAACAAAATATACATGGACTCAGAGGAAGAAATATAATCAGACATAGATTCAGCTGGAGGCGAGTGAAAACAAATCTTACATCTGTAACTTCCGCTTTGTTCTTTCTGCAATATTTATTTTAACACAACTGACTTTCATCAGAAGTGTCTGAAATGACTTATTCACATGACTGATTACCAGAAATTGTGAGATGCTCAGCTTTCAGGAATGACTAATTGCTTGTTATCATGTCAGTAGTAAGACTGGCTAAACCCAGCGCCATCTGCCGGCGATTTGATTTGCAGCTCAGGCTGGAAACCTGTACATGTTTCTATCCTGCTTCTGTTACAAATCTGCCGGGACCAATCACAAACTGGCTTATCCACCTGGCGCGCTGTTGTCGGGTTTAACATGACGATGATAGAGAAGCAACAGGCAAGCAGCTTTTTGTTTATATTCAACATGGCGGCCATCGAAGTGCAGCAACCCGTTGACGCCGCTCTCGCTGTGTTTTCTCTGAAAACGGAAAAGAAACAATTCCTACAAATGTAGTACGTGTTTGCATCACTACCGACCGGCTTTGGTAAAAGCCTAATTTACCAGCTAGCCCCAGTGGTCGCTCTTCAAAGTACATCGCCAGGATTGTTGGTCTGATTGGTTGAAGGACTATCCAGTTGCATTCAGAGTCATTTGAACTATGCCCAGTTGATCTTCATCTACACTTTCAATCAAACACTGGAGCAGTTTGTTTTTGATGAGAATGTGATCTGTACTCAAACTGCACCAACTACACACTCCGCAAGTCTGAGCTAATGTCCCTGTAGTCAGGTGTGTTAGCAGCAGGACTGTATGCAGCTTGCAGTGTTTCTATCACAGAAACAGACTGCGTGCGGTCAAGCTTGCCGTCTGTTCCTCGTGTCTCCGTGGTCAAACCAGGTCAAAATAGGAGAGCGAAGTCTTGGTGACCAGTAATGTCTCTTGTGAAACAATGTCTGATAATTTTAATGAAATGGACCATTACACCAGAATGCAGGACCTTCTTCCTGTATTTACCTTCTTGCTCCTGCCCCCAGACATGTCCAACTAATGACAGGGCTGGACGTTCTTGCCTTATTTGTAATGATGCAATTTGGTACGCTTGGATTTTTCCAGGAATGAAACCAAACCGATTGAGTTTAATAACTCACCAGCTGAAAGCAAACGAACTCCAGGTGTGAAAACGCCCTAATGTTCAATCTTAAAGGCTGAGCTTGGTCTGGTGATAGCCAGATTAGTCAGTAGTGAGAACCGTAGCTGGGCAAAATTAACAGTCTAACCTCTTAAAGCATGTTTCAGCAATTCAATTTTCTCTTAAAATCATCAGAAATAATTTCCGGAACTTGCTACTTCCATAATTTAATCTAAGCTATAAGATAATATAAACTCCTGGGGCTTTGTTCAGTGCTAAAATATTCTACATTTTCATTTGTCAACACTTTTCTCCAAAATTCCACCTTACGTTTAATGTCTTGAAACATTGGGATCTCCACTAGAAATCAAAGTAAGGTGCTGTGGGTTTGCAACATGACCATTAGTCGATATGAAAAGGCTGACGCAGTGAAGGCTTCAGAGTTCAGGTAAACCATTCAAATGTGCCCATGTGAACACAAAGTAAGAAAACCCATCTATCTATTATGAAGCACAGGAAGGTCTATCAATGTGTTCTTTTTCCTTTTAAAGGCCAGGACCTACCCACTCAGGTGTTTTCAGTTGAGCTGATTAGACCTTTGCTCAAGTAAAAGCATGGAACTGTGTTGTGGAAAAACTAGTAATATATGAAAACATCAGTGCTGGGTGTAAAGTTGTGTTTTAAAGTGTCTTTTAAAAAACCCACAATGGCCTTTATGTAAAGGGCTGCACCCCTTTTATGCTGTATTTTAAATTGTATTTGTATTTTGTAGCATTAATCAACCACCAGAGAGAGGGCATTACCGAGATGTCTCGCTTGATAAGATAGTGTGTGTGTGTGTGTGTGTGTGTGTGTGTGTGTGTGTGTGTGTGTGTGTGTGTGTGTGTGTGTGTGTGTGTGTGTGTAGCACTTTGTAACAGCATGCTTCTAAAAGTGTAGTATAAATAAAGTGTTACTTACTTACTAAAGTCAATGAAATAAGTGCTACATTGAAAAATGTCTTTATATTATGGACAGTGATTTATTACCCATATTAAATCAGTGACATTGCATGTTTGTTTTTTTGGCGGGGGGGTTATAGTGGTATACTGTTGTGACCAAACCTGAAACTATGAGACCAAACCTTACATTACTTACTTACTTATTTCCAACATGTACTGTATGGATTTACCTGAGAAAGTACAGCCTCGGTCAAAATGTGACACTTATCAGAAAGAGATTAGCCTAGCTTAGCATAAAATCTAGAAACAGAGGGAAAAAAAAGCCTATGTCAATCTGAATATACAACTTGAATATACTGTATATAATATAACATATATACATATATAAGACATAGCTAATTGGTTTAAGCTATACTTAGCTTCAACAAACCAACATGGTAATTAAAGGTGAAGGTAATGGCAATCTTTTTTTTTTTTCTGGACAGAATTTAAATTTTAAAAAAACATACACATTTGACATATGTTGTTGAAATATTGACATGTCTATTATGCTAGAAAGCTTTTATTGGTCGGTAACTCCATAACGGAAAGAGATATCACTCTATAGCTGCTAGATGCTTCACTATGCTCTACACTGAGTCCATAACTTTGAGTTGTTATTTGACCCGCAGCTTTAATGATTCTAGTGTGTGGTTTAAACCTTTAATTTATGTTATTTTAATTGCATACAGGTCTACTAATAAGTATGATAAAGATGAAAGGAAAAGAAAAAGGCAGGGTTAATCAATTACAGTATGTAGGGCACCCCAATTTTATCTCACAGAATTCTATCAAATGAACACGACCCCTTAAGTTAAGGTCGTGGGTGGTCTTACGGTTCCGTGACACGCGGGAAGAGCGGTACCGATGGGTTTAGGAAAAGAACAAAGTGACTTGAGGAAACATTACACACGGGACACGATCCCCGGTCTCCCGGTGGAAAGTCCTGTATTTGACCCATCCACCACCCCAACCAACCTCCTTACGCAGATTTTTGGGCTTTCATGCTACTCGCTACCATAGTTGCTCCTAATGCTACGTCATCTTCTCATTGACTTTACATTGGCATTGTTTTCCAAGATGGCCACACAGACTTTTTCACACATTATGTGCCACCACCAAGTAATGCGATGTTAACAATTCGTGATAATTTCACGGAATTCTTTGAGACCAAGCTGACAGCCCCACACAGACCTGGGAAGGACTCTAATTAGGTAATAAGTTTAAACACCTGAGTGAGTGAGTGAGTGAGTGAGTGAGTGAGTGAGTGAGTGAGTGAGTGAGTGAGTGAGTGAGTGTGTGTGTGTGTGTGTGTGTGTGTGTGTGTGGGGATCATTTAATAATGTACACCTGCCCAGTTTTCTTCTGTTATAGTTGGAGATCAGTACATTTTTTACCACATTTTCCCCATCAGCCTTGCACTTAAACAAACACTCAGAACTCTAAGCTTCTGCCAGCCTCTTATTCTTTTCAAAGTATGTTCTCCTGTGAATATTTTAGTAGGAATCTCCAGACCAGACTGACAGACTCTCAACAGAAAAACCTCATGCTCATCCAATCTCCGGTCAAATTACCACAGATCTACAGTGTACATTCTAAAGAGAAGACATAATGCTTCAGGGAAATATAATGTATTTTTTTGTTTTTCCCCGACGCTGCGGCTTTCTCTCCTCATGTCCCCAGCGACTTCTTAACAAATGTCAGGAGGCAGTAAGTGGTGGATGAGGATTTTACCCTTAGTAGTCACACTTTGCAAAATGTTTTTGTTTTGTTCACTTATTTTTTTTCCTCATGATAAAAGACAACCCCTTTTTATATCATCACAGATATTTCTTCCTTGTCCTGGGAATATATTTTAGGTTCCCAGTAGTTTTAAGGCAGACAGCAAGGTTAGCCAAAAATCCCATTTTTGTTCACATTGACCTTGGCTGCTATTATATAACAGATCTCCAGTTGCAGTTTTTTTGCAGAAAGAGGGAGAAGGGAACAGATTAAAAATTATCTGGATTGTCTGAATCCAAGTGTTAGTCAGCCTGGCTTCAAAGGATTCTATATACCCCCCTTTTTATCATAGCCATTTCTCACAGTAAAACATGCTTTGCTGAAATCAGTACAGATTCCTGTGGCTTTCCCAGACTCAACTTCAAAGGGGAGCATGGGGGGGGGATATTGCTATAATAATAGAAATACACTTATAAGCTGGTATTAGTTTACAAGTGGTACAGCAGAAAATATATTTAGGACTGATTAAATCCTTCACTCTTCTAATGTAAACTCTCAAACTTGGTGTGTGTCCTGTGGCACGTAAAGGAAAAAACATCCTCCAGAAATCTGGAAGGTGGCTCCTGCTGAGAATACAGTAAGAGTCATACATTTCAAGACCAGGTCCAATCGACTTCAAGGGCAGTTGATATCAAGTTAATACAGAGACCAGAGAAAATTAAGTCCTATTCAAGGAGAATAAAGTGTAATTTAGAGTTACAGCATTTGCCATTCTTTGATTTTGCCCCATAATTATCCATTTGTAATCACATTTCAAGTAATTTTTCATTTTCATTTCAAGCATAAAATTTAGTTTTAAAAAAACATTGCTGCCAAAGATGCAACAAACAAAGATGCAGGGCTGTGGCAATGATTTTCAGATGCTTTTTTTCTGAGGGATTATTTCCTGGTGAAGACTTTTTTTTTTTTTTGTATTCCCCCGTGGGCGTCCAATGATTGACAGTAAGCTGAGTGGAACGAAATGTGTGCACTGTTTGAGAAACACTCAACTCAAGGGCACAATGAAAAGACAATAAAACTGAAACAGTGACAAAACCCCAAAAAAAAAAAAAAACGTATATGGTCTTTCCGATGGATTATCCAGCTCAAGTAATTTGCAGAAATGAAATTATTGTGCTCAAGACTAAATGATAGGAAAGGAATGTAACAAGTGTAGCCCTTTGCTTTGCTCACTTTGTGCAAAACGGAGCAAGCGAGACTTTGTGTTCCTTATCATACCTGGACATCCAACAAATCAATGTAATTTGACTGATCCATAGACTTGAGTGGCCTTCTTTGCTGTTTGAGGGAGAAATAAACAACATGGCTAAAGTTGTTTTATGTTTTAGAAGAAAAGGAAAAAGACCTTTCGTTTTAAGAAGTTTTTTTTTTTTATTGGACTGCAGCCACACATCTTCTGACATTTGGTGTTGATGGCTAGTGCCTTGTGTCCAATCTAGCCTTTAAGGTTTAAGTGAAGCTACACCATATTGATCCCCTTGGTGTTTTTAGGTTCCTACTGATGAAGCCCTCTTTGATTGTTTGGCCTGCTGTGGAGAAAGCATTGGTTAAATTACTTGTACTTTTGACATGGTCTTTCTTTCAGGTGTGTCAACAAGGCACAACTGAAGCTGCAACCACCACTGCTGCCCCGAAAACCATTGACTTGCAGAGGAAACACTTTTTTATGTTCTTACTTTTTAAGCTCAGCTTTTAAAGTGCCCATATTATACTCATTTTTAAGTTCATAATTGTATTTTGAGGTTGTACCAGAATTGGGTTTATATGGTTTAATTTTCAAAAACACCATATTTTTGTTGTACTGCACATTCTTGCACATCCTCTTTTCACCCTGTGTTTGGGTCTCTGTTTTAGTTACCGAGTGAGAGTTGGGAGTCACACATGCGCAGTAGCTAGGTAAGATCACAGGTTTCTCCAACTTTGGTCAGTACAAGGCAGGATTAGCTGGGAGACTTCTTCTAGACGAGGAACACTTCTGGCATACATGCAGAACAGGGACATAGAAGTAGTTATTTTGTAGATTATGGTGAACGTGTGTGTTGTAGCAGTGTTTTGCAATTGAGAATGAGCAAGCATGCTAGTGTTAGCATGCTACGGGTTAGCCACCTCGTCTCGGCTGGTGACGTAGAAAGCCGTTCAGATTTTGAACAGTTCACCCAAAGACTGAAGACAGAGGACATTCAGAAACCGTATCTCACTCAAAACAGCATGGATAGTTTTCTCCAAGTTTGTATGCATGTGGAAGCACCAGAGACACAAAATAACCCAAATCCCAGGGGCACTTTAAGTGAACATACCAGATGAGCATTTCTAGTTGTGCTCAGAATCACTGGAAGTTTGAACAAATACAGTTCCATGAAAGTTGAGCCAATTCGCTGATGAAGACCATGTCATATGGTCGTTCTTCCAACTTTGCCCTGTTCATGAGGTTTGAGTCGTATTTTGGACAATAGTCGTGTATCAACATTTTTGCTTACTTTTTGAGTTGTTCCAACTTGAAGGGACATTCATGTGAATTTTTTAATGAGTTGGGATTGTTTTTAACAGGTTAGCATCTCAAAGGCCTCAATGTATTTATTTAACTGTATTAAAGTATTTTGGTGATTTAAATGAATAGTTTTTCCATTAAGTGAATGCTTAACAAGAACCATATTTTGGGCCATGATCACTGGTTTAAAGGTGTATCTAAATGTCATATACTATTGTGAAAAATTAGGAAAGTAAAAGCGACTTATGACCCGGTAAAATCTTGAAACAATAAAAGCATGTGTCAGGTATTGTAGGCCTTGCCACACATCTGGAATATTTGATTATGCCTATGGACAATGCATTAAAAGGACTTAATCTGAGCTATGTCAAAACACTATTAACACAACTTTGAAGGAAATTTTTCTTATTTTGAGATAGAGACTTTTGACTTAATGTGACTTTGTAGCTGTGACTCGGCAAAAACCCAATGGCTTTCAAAAATCTCGTCAGAAACCTAATAGTGAGGTCACAAACTTACATTATTTTTTTTTAACCAGTCAAAGCTCAATGCATTCCAGCCCCTGGCGGCAATCCAACATCCTCAGATCCACTGATGCTACTTATTTAGCACTAATACCTTATGTCATCTTGTGTTTCAGCTGTTGTTTCCCCTACATTTACATACTGTCACAGTGAATCTCTGTCAACTTGCCCTATCTGCTCGCAGTGTCGATTTACTGATTAACATTTATTGGGCACTTCGAGTGAATGGGAGACAGCTGGGCTCCGAGTTGATCAAAGAGGGAAAGATGTTTTGCCTCATCAGCCATGATGGGGGGAAGCTGTAGGTGCAAACACTCTCCACCAGCCTCATCCATGGTCTAAGAGGCTGGGAAAGACGCCAGGGCAAATGGCGACATCGCAGGGCACCAGCTGGTCACACACACACACACACACAAGTAAAAGGTTTCATTTCACCTGGACACTTAGCACAGGTGTTTTATAAGCCAAGGCTGGCACATGGTGGTGTCCCTCTCATTAGGAAGTTGTTACTCCACCATTCTGGCAAAGTGGACAGGTTGGCTGCAGACACCCAAGAAGATGTGTTTAGAAGTTAAAGGTCCCATGACATGGTGCTTTTTGGATGTTTTTATATAGACCTTGATCGTCCCCTAATACTTGAAATTCAGGCCTGGTGAAGAATTACAGCCACTAGAGCCAGTCCCACAATGAGCTTTCCTTAGTATGTGCCATTTCTGTGTTTGTAGCTATAGAGGAAGAGAGGGGGGGGGGCAAGGTGGAGGCTGGGATGTGGCCTTGACCAACTGCCACTTTGCACGTTTGAAAGCCATGATGTCTCTCTCTCATTGGCACGACAAATTCTCTGGGCGGGCAAAGCAGAGAAAGGAGAGGTAACCTTGCTCCTTATGACCTCATAAGGGACAAGATTCCAGATCGGCTCATCTGAGCTTTCATTTTCTCAAAGGCAGGGCAGGATACCCAGGGCTCGGTTTACACCTTTCGCCATTTCTAGCCACTGGGGGACCATAGGCAGGCAGGGGGAACGCATTTTAATGTTAAAAAACCTCAAAGTAAAATTTGCATGCCATGGGACCTTTAAGAAATAAGACATGTTTGTCTTTTAGGCTATCTTTTGGCTAAGATAAATTACACTTTAAGTATTTAAGTAGGATAACGGCTTTAGAGAGACGGTAAAGCCATCTGTAAATCCATTCTCTAATAAATGTTCTAAAATCATAAATACTTTCACCTTTTATGTTTCTGGTCCAAACACACACTGGAGCTTCACAGGACAATCATAGGGTGACCATTTTTTATGTAAATCATAATTCAAAATAATATGCTCTATAGTGTAAGGAATTTACAACAAAACTATGAATCTTCTTCTTCGCTTACATGGTTATTTGCATATAGAGCAGGGAAGTGAGATCGGATCACAAGTGGTCACTCGAGACACGTGGTGACGCAGGTGATGCCAGGTGTAAACTGACGTTATTATCCCTGTCCACTTGTGGATCACCCAAAGAGCATGGTAATGCCTTTGTCTCCAGCCGCTATATTTAGCAGTCTTGCATAACAGGTTATAAAAGCATAGCTAATGGGTCAGTCTATGTCTCCAATTAACTGGACAGAACCAGTTTTCATACATGTGATATTAGGCAGAGAGAACATTCTTAAGGTCCCTTTATTTTAAACTGGGACCTGGATAGCCTGCATCTTCCCACACAAGTGAAGGCGATCATGAAATCACTGTGTTAACAAACCATCAGTTTTTCCCCATGTAATTAAATGTCCTTATGTCCTATCCACTTTTGACCACACTATATATTTACATATGTACTGTATGTATGACTTAAATCTACATGTCTGACTGGCCAACATGCATGTAGTGGCCATACCCAGCTCACACCTGACAACCAGGCAGACTAGAAAAGGTCAGTGAGACAGCACAGGAAATAGGTGCAGGCAGGTTTGACACCTGACTGGGTAAAAGAGGCTGTCATATATACTGACAGGGTGATAAGTAAAGTAATACAAAAGGTGAGGATGTGGGAGGCAGTGATCAATGACGGAAAGTTTGAGGGCTTCTGGTGGACAGACCATGACTGCAAAGCATCATAGAAATGCAGGGGGTCAGGGGAAGGAGGGAAAACAAGGTTGAATGGGCTAAAATAAAAACAACTGGCATGGCTATCTTGACAGATATCATGTCAGGGATGTAGAAATGATTTACTTGTAAGTCTTCTGTCAAATAATACAAACCTTTACAATAAATGTTGTAAGTGAAGAAAGAAATATCTAATGTTCACATGGGGAGAATTGTACAAAGAAAAGGACACATGTTCATGTGGGTCCATGAGTCATTAAACAAGATTCAGAACACAAAAGGAATCTAATCTACAGCTCCTGGGCTATGCAAACCTCCACACGGACAACCAGAAGGCACCAGGGATGAGTCTGAAAATTCGTTCAGCCGTCTTTTTTTCCAGTGGGAGCCAGTTTGATTCCTATTGTGTGCCCGCATACATTAGGCTTCAACATCCATTTCCACTGGCACTACTTGTGTGGCACAGGGGAACACCAGCTGTGCCCCCCCATCTGCTGTCGAGATGGGGCCCAAGCATTTAGACCCCCCAAAAATCTCAGAGAAAAACAACAGCAGGCTAAGAGGCAAGGGTTACAACTTGTGTGTGACTGGCTGTCTGTTTGAAGGTTGTGTACAGATCTTTGATATGTATACGTGTGTGTGTGTGTGTGAGAGAGAGAACATATTTCTTTATTTCACTTTATTATAAGTTTGAACACATTTGCCAGTGGCATCTTATAGTACTCCATCTGTAGCCGTCGGTAACATGTAGCAGCAACACACTTTGATCGCAGACATTTTAATATGGAGCATACAAGCAGCCTTCGGGCCCTGAACTATGTACATGTTTGTTCTGCATGTCACAACACTGAATTGTTATCTACAGCAGTCTTGATATCACTTCGGAACAAATTAACCCAAAATTCACAAAGTCATCGGCCATGGAACACGCTGACTCTAAATGATTATAACTTTTGACAAATGAGGGGCCCATGATGGGTGGGGAGGCTAAATGTTATGACACCAATTCTGGGGAATAACAATCATTTTTGAGCTGTCAGCGCCCAGGCTTTTTACTCAGAACTGAAGACAACAACAACAACAACAACACAAAAACAGCTTTAAGTTTTACCACTTGTCAAGAGAGATGTGCAAGGTGTTACCAAATCATGAATAATTCACGAGAAATAATTTAAACTTGGTTTTCCCGTTTTATAGATGAATACTGTATTTACTCGGCACATAACAGTTCTCCCTTTGTTGTGCAAACGCAGCCATATTCTGTCTGATTGCATTTAAATCAACAGGGCATGTAAAATTAAAATTTCTTCAAAGAGACTCTGGGAAATATTTCAAAGGCTTTGAACTTTGACAACTGACATGGAAGAATAACAGAAGGAAATGCGGAGCATTTATGACTATGTATGAGACCCATCAGCTTGCAAGAACACGAATTACAATACTGCGAGTTTGAGTTTATAAAAATGGTGAGCTTCACGAGAGTTGCTGTCGTCGTGATACTGTTGTCGTTAGTTTAGAGAAGTAAAATTCCTAATGCAGCTCTCGTAGCAAAGCGAGTGTGCAAATGCCGCATGTGTGAATTGATTTATAATCATAAATTAGACATAGACACGTCCATCAAATGAGTATATCTGGTGTTTTTCAAACTACAATGCACAGCCTGAACCTGAATTTTGATTGACAGGCTTATCTTAGGTGTATGTGTGCTTTGATCAAACAGATCATGCATTTTACATGTCCTACCTTGCTGTCGGTACATGGCGGCAGCCAAGCGAGCTCTGAGGCATTACCACGCAACCCAAATATCAAAAGTCAAACATGCACATGCATATATTTCATCCATTGGTAAGGACATACCAGATGGGAGGTTTTTAAATCTCATGCGTACTCCATTTCATGAAAAAGTCTGGCTGTGTGTGGACCGATCGTGTTAGCATTCAGAGTGCTTTGTCCAGCTTGGCTTTAGATGATGGAACAGTGTAGATGAATATCAAACCTGACTAATCTCCTTCACACTAAAAGCACCCAGCTCCCATTATCAGTCGAGGAGATTAGACCGATAACAACACTCACTAGATACGTGTTTGTGTGTGTGGCAACACTCCACTGTACAATGGCTTTTTATTCCAGTGTATTAATCTAAAATCAATGCAAACAATCAAACTCTGAAAGTCTCCATACATGTACATACAACTTTCTTTTTTTTTTTTACAGAAAGGACATAATGGATTACTTGACATTCCAACATATTACCAAAGTCAAACTATGATCCAGAGTCCATCAGTTAAAAGATAAATCTTTAATATTGTTTTTTCATACAACAATGCTATTGGTCACCCTTTACGTCGGTCTGTGGTTTAAAAAATATTTAAACAGTGACAATGGTGATTTTGTCTGACTTTGTCTGAGACAAGCAGACAGTGGCAGGTTTTCCAACTTCCCTCACTGCCTACATATGAAAAGGCAGCAGATTTAGGTGTGAAAGACAAAAATGGGAAGACCACAGTTGTGTTTGTTTGTAAAAAGAAAATAAAAGGTTCCCTATGGTTGACTTAATAGCAGTCAGTATGCCTGTTAGTGGGAGCAATGAATAGATGAAAAAGACAGGTAATATCTTTACTTTACCACCAAGGCTAACGGAAACCAAGTCACAATACAGTGTACTACACTACAATGAACGGTGTACAGAGTTGTTTCAGAGGTCTTGAAAATGTCCTCAAAGATTAACTGAAACAACCATTGAGTTATTGCATCTAACAAAAAAATCAAAGCAGACTATGGGCCCTATTTCAACGATCTAAGCGCCCGGCGTGAAGTGCATGGCGCAGACGCATTTAGGGTCCAAATTCACTTTTGATAGTATAACGGCAGTAACAAGGGTCCATGCGGCGGTTGAATGGTCCAAAAGGGTTGTACTTACTTCATAGGTGTGTTCTTCAAACTCAGTTCTTATTAATCAAGATCTAACCCTGGACCCAAGTCAAGTTCTATTGCCACAACTGGTTTCAGATTGGGCCCAAAATCTAAGTGCAGACAAGTCTAAAAATATCTTCTCACCCAATGGCATTGCTAGTTGACATAACCAACTAACAATTTTATCAAAAGGCAAAACAAAAATTACCCTTGTTAGAATTAAATATCTGTGGCTCCCATGAGGCTTTGACAGCATGCCAGTGGCTCATATGACAGCTTTTTGTTAAATGCACATTTTGATCATTGATAAAAGTGAGGAGGCGTTCACATTTTACTGTCCTGTGCTGGCAGCCAAACAGTATGTGACAGGCTCTCTGAGCAGCAGAATGCTGATTTATCTGTTAATATGAACGGCGCTGGAGGTTACAGTTTTAACAGACTACTAAATACACCAGCGCAAACTGGACTTCGATAATTAGCAGCAGTGTAGAGAAAAATGTTTCAGTTTTAGGCAGTAAATGTTTAATAGATTTCCTCTCACATACAAAGAATTACTGTTGTCATCATTGGAATGTAAAGCTTTACCCATCCACAAAGTTATGAATTATCCATTTTGGATTGATTTTTCTGTCTGAAACTCATTATATGGGTAGACGAAAAAGAAAGAGCTTTAATATGAAAAGCCATTACTGATGCTGTGATATGTATTTTTGTGTGAACACAACCAATTTCTCTTAAAACATGAAATTTGTTGATAGAACAGAAAATCTTACCTTCCAGATTGAGTTTCCTTGTATAATTGTAATTACTACAATCAATTAATTGGCATGTAATTCCATGTTTACACTGTGATTCCACAGTGGCCCTTTAAGCTTCAAACATCAGCATATTATATACCACCTCTTGCCTTGACTAATTAAAGTCAGCAGTCATTGTGGCATCTATTGAAACTCCAGCATGGTAAGCACATATATAAGGCTAATTGCTTTGACCCTTTGTTTTCCGTCTTGTTGTTATTTCCTTCCTCTAACCACTGATGCCATGTGTGAGCAGTCACTATGGCGATGGAGCTATAGAAATACTTGATTTGGCTATAGCCCATCATCAGCACCAATGAAGGCTGCATAACAGTAACACTTTCATTGTTACTTTTACAATCGGCTTTAACCTCTGTGGCTCATGTATTTAGGAAATCATGTATATGGCGCATGCGTAGGGGGATATGAGTGGGACGTGTATAGCCTGGCTTTTCAGAATTTAGTTAAATATGCATTAAAATGCAAATACTGATTTCTGTGCATGAAAAACATACTTTACTATATAGGCCATGTGCTAAAGAGATTTGATTTGATTTTTTAGGATCTCCATTAGCTGGCGCCATAGGCACAGCTAGTATTTTACCTGTAGTCCACCCAAAGCTTGTGTTGCTATACATTGCCATGCATCATTATTACATTAAAAACAACTACCAAAAAACAACATATTAATGCATCACTGAAAGAATAACATCCCAACTAAAACCAAGACATAACAACATTAAACACAACACACTACAACACAGGACAGCACAGGACCTACTGTACTTTCAATTATTCACAGACTGTAGAGATGAGATTATGATTTTGATCACCGATAATATGACCAAGCAAATGCACACATAATACCATCAATGATACTGACAGCATTCATTAAGTATTAGCCAATACAGAGTACTGCTCAGCTGGGAGATGTTTTTTAAGTAGTACTTAGAATTGAGATTTTCTATTTTCTTGAATGACATGACTAGACATTGCATTCCAATTAGTTATTGCTCTATATACTACAGTGTTTTTCCTTGTAAGAATAATAAAAAAATCCTTATAAGGTAATGTGACTCTGCCCTCCTTAGCGTACCCAGTGCTATAGTCATGTTAATCAGAACTAATAACCAAGATGCTAAAACAACACCCTTGGCTGTTTAGTCACTATAATATTTCTAGTAAAGTTGAGTAATGAGGCAGTATAGGCAGCCATGCATTGCCTCAACGCTTGATCTGAGTGGGCACCTTAGCAAGCGGCGTGCAGCCTAATTCTGAGCAATATGCAATTTCTGTATAGTTGATATGATGGCACCTGAACAAACAGCTGACCAGTAGTCCAAATGGGATAGGACAATCATTTTAATGATGTTTCCCATTACATTTTTATGGAGACAATTTAAACATCTCCTTATAACTGCGAGACCTCTACCCATTTATTTCACCACCCCATCAGTGTGTTAGGATAATGTACTATCCACTGTAATGCCAAGAAGCTTTGTCCTTTGTACCTGTTCAACTGCCATACCTTCAACATATAAATTTAATTTAGGTTCATTAAACAATTTTTTTTTTTGTTCCAAATGCAATGCTTGTGGTTTTAGATACATTAAGAGCTAGTTGGGTTTTTGGTACCCATTAAAACGTAGACTGCAATTCCTCATTCAAGACACTAGTGAGCCTCTGAGCTGTGGATGGAACCATGTATATTATTGAGTCTTCAGCATACATTGGTAAATATGCAATATAACAATGACCCCAGACAGCTTCCTTGTGGAATTCCACAGATTACTGATTTTACCTCAGAAAAACTCCCATTAAAGTACACGTCTATGTCCTATTTGGTAAATAGCTTTCTACCCAAAGTATTAACCCAAAGGAAGTTTTTCCACTTTGTTGTTCAAATAGTTGTTGAGGTGATTAGCAAAATCCACAGGCTTGGTAATGAAGTGTCCTGTTGTTTCAAAAAATGATGGAATAGATTTGGATTTACTGCGCATCATCTAATTTAGAATATTCCACATTTTCTTACTGTCATGCATTGCTTTCCTAATCACATTTTCATAATCTTTTTATTTTTGTTTAACTTAGTCACATAATTTCTTAGCTTGCGGTAAACTTGCTAGTCCGATTCATAAGGGCCAATGTATCTAGATAATCAGAATTTGCTTTAGGTGGTCTATAACAACAGCCCACTAATAAGGGCCTCAAATGGGGAATGTGAGCTTGAAGCCATAATGCTTCTATTTCTGCTGACATTACGTCCATCCAAACAATAGAAGAAATACACTGAAACACTCTCCTTCTCATAGAGAATTCATTTAGGATTCAGCAGCTCTATGTAGTCATGTGACTACATCACTGAGCCACTAATGTTAACCATCTTGGTCACATGACCAGAAACTTATCAAATCAAGGTTCTCCGTGACTGCTGTAACTGCTGATTTATTGATCAAAAGTAAAAAGAAAATAATCAAAGTTAACAAAGAAGAGGGTTGTATATTCAGAATAAACATCTCCGTTCTATCTAATTTAATTGGTCCTAGTCTTCAACGTCCTGGCGAGCCTTTTCCATTGAGGCATAACAGGATTTACGCCAAACTCTGGTTGCCATGCTGTAATCCACAATGAAGTGGACCTCCTCTCCCTCCATATTCAGTCGTGAGTTTTTGCTGTTTTTCGGATAAGGTCTCGATCAATATACCTTAAAAACACAAAAATCAGTACTCTAGGCTTAGAGGTGGTGTTTCCCCGAGGGGGTGCAATGCAATGCGCTCTCATGATCTCTGCTGGGGAATCTTTCAGTGTGAGAAACCACAGAGACAGCTGATTGTTGAACTATTGTGTGGCATTAGGGCGCTAACTTTGCTTCTACTGCCGATAATGATTTGGCAAGTGAACCAGATAAGCGCTCCACCTTTTCTGTGTGCTTCATTAAGGTTGCATAGTCAAGTTGTAATGCTCCAGTTTCTTTTTTGAGCAATAAAATATCTGACGGGAGTATATCTGATTGGAGCAAATCATGACGTTTGTCAAGGCTGGCGAATCTCTCCTTGGCGATATGGCATGTGGCATAAACTTCTCACAGTCACTTGGAGTCTTTCTAGTCCCACCTGTTGTCTAGTTTGAAATGTAATCCGGTTTGAAAGTAAACAATTATTCTTCCTTCCTTGTAAAGAGTCGGGAGATCAGGACGCAGCTACACACAAGCAGCCAGCTTCCTCATCGGGCCTCATGAAATAAGTAGAAACAGACAGGAGTTTGATGTTGAAATGAAAGTGGTGTGGAAGTCAGGATGCTTTCAACTTCAAAAAGATTCAAATTTATGGGAATTCTTTTTGAGTAACGGTTTTATTTTCTGCTACAAACTTTTTTTTACTCTAACATTGACATGCGTAGCTGCCCAACCTGAACTTTTCACCTTAACTGACTTTCAGTACATTCAAGTCTAAAATTGCTAATTACACCATTAAATAAAGTAGTCTGGTAAAAAAAACTTATTTATATGATGTTACCCTTTATGACTTTTTATGTTCCCTTCCCAAATTATTTAATTTTAATAGTCTGGAGGACTAACTTTCCAGTATATCATAAGAAAGCATTGCTGTAAATCATGCTAAAGGTTTATTATTAGATTATTTATTCTCACAAAACATAATCTCAGTGCACTCTCATTTTGGAACATTTTGTGCAATATGATGTGTTGAAACCAGTTCATTCACAGATATGATTGGTTTGAGTTCAGATTTTTTTATTTCACTCAGTGGTGGAAATGAAGACGGAATGCCGATGGTCCTGTTGTTTTACCCTCTTCAGATCCTCAGAGAGGCCTTTTGTCAGCTCACCCCGAACTGGGCTGTGTTAGTTGAGTTCCACAGGGGGGCCAATGTCCAAAGGTCAGAATAAACACTAAGTCTCATTTCCACCCTCCTGTGAAAAGGTTGGATCTGTAGTAGTCTGACATTGCCAGACCGTCCTTAGCAGAGCTGCGGAGGAGGGTCTGGCTAGTCCACACAACATTCTAGGATGGGACAAAAACATTCTTACATTTATTTGATCCAATCACAAGCGCCGGGCGGAGCCACGGTGCCTCTGGAACTTGTTTTGGTGGAACATGTGTATGTTCAAAGGTTGTTTTAGTTGTGTAACCAAAAACTCAAATCCAACAGATAGTCCAGCTAGCTGTCTGGATTTACCCTGCAGAGATCTGAGGAGCAGTCAACCATCGTCCTCAGAAATCGAGTTGTAAAATGCCAACAACAAGTTACTGGAAAGTGCAGACATGCGGCCGTAAATGAAGGACATCTGTCAGAATTCGCGGCGCCACCTGAACAATCCTGGAAATGCAACATCGTCAACATAGACATAGACATCAGACTAGATCTGAGTAATGCTACGGGGGTCCCATCCTCCAATATATGGAAATGTGTCCCATCCAGTATTTGTCATGCCAAGTCATCAAATGTGTCCAAAAGCTGAAATAAAAGTTCATTTTCTCTCCTTCAAATTTCAGTTTTGAACTCCTCCTGCTTCATGTTGGTTTGCATGTCAACCAGCAACAAAGCGGTGCCAGGGACAGTTGATCACAGTCTGGTCAACTACACAGGTTAAACACAGTCTGTTTACCCCTTGTGTTGTCAATTGGTCAAATTTGACCCATTTTCAAAGATTTTGTTAACAGAAATATGGGTTTCTTTTAACCAAATTGCCCAAATATAACAATGGATGCTTGGATGTACTGTTCTTACTTTACTTTATTTTATTTCAGACCCAGGGGGATCCATATCACATACTGTATCGAACCTATCCAACATTTTAACAAATTAATGATTACTTACATTGAATTTGGGTTTTTTTATTCAATTTTAATAGCATGTGAAAAAATAATTTAAATGGTTTCAAAACAGTATCCTGAAACTAAACTTTGAAATTCCGTGATCCACTCAGCGTCCTCTGATCTTAACTATTAGTCCAAATAATTGATAATTTTTTCTTTTTTAACAAAAAAATGTGGTAAAATGTCATATAAATTAGGTTTATTGACCATGAATTTAAAAAAGTGTCGGAAAAAGTGACAAAATATATTTTTTCAAAGCGGCAGAAGCATCAAAATAGGGGTCACAAATGTAAAAAAGATAAGTGTTCTTGGTTGACAGGAAGTCAATACAAGGGTTAAACTGCAGCATTACTGACACACATGTTCAATATAAACCAGTGTGTTACTGCTGTCGTTGAACACATCTGGATAGGTGTTCTTCAGTGGGTGATGATTTTAGTTTCACTCAGTCACACTAACACACACAAATGCTTTTCAAATTAAAAGTGTATGTTGCACAAAGCTTCCTCTTTCTTGTTATGTTGGTTATTTGTGTGTTGTATGAAGAGACAAACAGAGAGAGATATCACCCTTGAAATAAAATAAATGATGCTCTGACAAACGTGTTTACATGCACAAAATCTACATCTTGTACGGTGTATACAAATGTTGTCGGTCCATTGCGCAACAACAAGGTGTAAATTACTGTAGGGAAATTAGACAGCCTAACAGGGCTTTAGTTTGTGTGTGTAAGTGGGTATATTGTACACATTTATTTTCTAGATTAAACACTTTCACTGGAATTAAGTAAAAGTCAGGATAAACAAGATTTCACCTATGATTATGGTCTGTAAACACCACTTAATTAGCGGCCATTATAATTCCATCACCGTTTGAGATGTAAATTGAAGAGGACATTCGGGGTCTAAGACTCATTGGAATTCAAATGGTGCTTTCAATAAAAATGCCCGTCCAGACAGAAGCATATTGTGCCCACCTGTCAATTGCACCTTTCAAAAACCTGCTGGACCATCATGCAGCAGTGGAATAGGAGGGCATATTAAAAAGGTCATATTATTTGAAATTCAAGGCACTTTGAATGAAATGAGAACCCATTTATTCTCACACCGCCTGGTACCTGACAGTAGAGAGAGAGAGAGAGAGAGAGAGAGAGAGAGAGAGAGAGAGAGATGTTCATAATCATCTATAATTTTGCGGGAAAAGAATCAATTTTTGACTGATATTAAAGCGTGAAATATATTCCTATGCACCACTATGAATAACAAAATGAGGAGAGCAGTGTAAGTGGTTGGGGGCCAGTTGAGTGGTGGTTTAATACCAAGTGGTTAGCCAGCGCTGTAGATGTGTCATCACAGAGAACAAACATCATTAAACTTATTATTCATTACAGTAGCTTTGCAGAAGCCCCTGATGGCACATTAACAAAAGTCTACTGAGAGACGCATCACTCTTCAGTGGCCCTAAAGAGGCGAATGAAAAGCATTCCCATTGACTCTCCCTCCTCCCCCAAGCCCATTAATGATAATCATTATTTTCCCTTTGTTCATTATGATCCACACTCCTCCATTAACAAGGACTCTAATATCCTCTTCCACTGTGTGGAGATGTACATTTTTGTCTCTTCTTAAAGTACTTATTTCACTACCATTACCTCAAGTCTTTGCAGCAGGAGGCAGACATGATAAGTGACAAATGAACACTCACTTTGGATATCACCCCCATCTCTGTTGTCATTATCTCTTTTCATACAGTCTCAGAACCACTTTCACTCTCGCTTCAGATCTCAGTCAATCACATGGTTCAAAACCGCCGGCAGGGAAATCAGTTTTGCAACTATAACACAGCAAGCTAGTTATCCCCCCCCCACCCCTCCTCTGTGGATTTCAAGGTTTGCACCCCAGGCACTAAGTGTCAGTCACATCTATTGTGTTTAATGTCTAGTTGATATTGATCTGTTTTTGTTTTGTTTTGTAATCACCAGTTTTAAAACAATTTTATTTAACAAATATTAAATTGTCATGGATAGGGCTGGTGCTCTTTTGCTTTTACATTTTTTTCATTATCATCATATGGGTTGAAAAAGATCAAAACTGACAACTCATGCAGTCTGCTAACATATATTATTTGTCTGATGTAGCTTATGCTTCCATACCAAAGAACTCTAGTATAAGACACATATAAAAGATCCACACACTATGGGTCCATCACTTCCTTCCCTTTCTTCAAAATCAGCACCAAATCCAGACAGTGAAAAGATCTTGCATATTTTCTGCCAGTGAGTCAAGTAATGTGCAACCACTCCTCATTGATGCTCATACAGCACAGTGCAGCTAAACATTGCTGGAATTGTATAGCTGTAAAAGAAAAAAAAGAAGAAAAAAAAAGTGGAGGATTAAAAGGGATAAGGAGGTCCAAAGTAGCTATAATTAGCTTAAAAAGAAAACAATTACCAGCACGTCTGAGCATGCTCAGTGACATCTATCTATTTTATGCCACAGACCACATGTACTTCAGACTAAAATGAAGTTGCTCTTTTAGTTAGTTGTTGTAAAATAATACAATGTAAAATGTAAAAGAAATGATAAAGTGTATATTCTAATTAAGGAACATGTCATCAAATGCACCTCTATGGCTGTACTATGTGTTTGAAATAGTATTTGGAGCCATAAAACAGACAAACAGACAAAACACTGCTTTAGTTAAGGTCTTCTAATTTGGTTTGTTGATGATTACAAAGAATGCAAAAAATGCCAAATTCTTCCTTTACCAGGAATGACAAACTCTAAAGTTGTCATTTGACTTTGCCTGTTGCCCGTGTGTTCTCTTGCCTGATGCCAAGTGTTTGCCAGTCAAAAACATTAAGAGAGTCAATGCAAAGGCAGTGAATATAGAGGATGCCAATCTCTTCTTGCCGCATCAGTGCCTTCTAGTTGACCATGAAACCCAATCTGGACGCTGATGAAGCGCCTGTCAATGCCAGAGGCCCGACAAAGACGTGTCTTTGCCTCTTTATAAATCACTCCCCCTATTGCTGCAGTGGAGTGAACCTGTGGCTTTTACCTCTCGGTGAACCTCCTGGCAAAAAGCAATTTGTCAATGGCTCATCTGCATTCAAGCCGTATCAAGTGTGATGTGGTGGAGACTGACAACTCGATCAGCTTATTCTTCAGGAGTCTGCAGAGTCTGCCGTAGATATACAGGGTCAATTGGAAGGTAGGTCTTCTTGTTTTCATGCAACAGCAAGGCTAGTGGGGGGAAACAGCAGTTTAACTAGACAAGCCAAGTTAGCAGTACACTGTTGTTTCACAAGCACTGTGTTGCACAAGCAATGCTGGGAATATTCATCACTGCACCCGCTCTGTAATTGACCCACTGCGCCTACTCCTAATGCTCGATGTGACACCTTCCCACATTGTTTCTCACTGACAACATCAGCTACCAGCCTCAATTATTCAGTATTGCCTCTCAGCTTGTACTTGAAACAAGTGCATGTTTAAAGCAGCAACATTTAGATCATGTTGCCTCTCTGAAAGCATGAACACATTTGGACCCTGTATGTGTTGTGTATTGAGAGCATTTTATACTCACACACTGTCCAGTTATCTAGTTATCCATTCACCATTTTTTTACAGATGTTTGGTTGCAAACCGAGGCCTGTGTAAGGCCAATGTGGCTTTAACAATGAAATACAGATGATTATTCTGAGCCAAAACCTCTATTCCAAAAAGTAGAACCTAGTAAGCTACTAATGTAACTTTTCAAAAGAATAGGCCAGATAACCCTGTTTACTCAGGAACTAAATTAGAATCCATTTCAGTGTTTTTGTTTTATCTGTATCTAAAGAAAGCTTGGGTAAAATGGTCCGGTAAAAGCAAAAAAAACATTAAAAAGCAACATCTTTATTTGCAAGGCCCTGTGGGTCATGACAGAAAACAGATATGAAAAAAAGCTAACAAATAATTTATAGTAATAAAGGACATCATTTCTAGTGAGTCACTTTGTATGTGGTGTCTTTTGTCAGTGGCATTAGTGTGAATGTGTGAGAATAATGTGGTGTAAACAGGGAAGAGAGAGAGAGAGCCATGCTGATTTCCTATAGAGCACTGGGCTTAGATGCTGCACCCTGTTCAGCACTTTTGACCCTGTTCAGCACTTTGGAGAACTGTTGTTGTTTTTAAATGTGCTATAGAAATAAAATTGACATTGAAATTGACATTGACAGATCCGGTTAGCCAATGCAATCAGGCTCCTCGGCCATCCTAAAGACAACTATGGTAAATTCCAACGCATTCTCATGAATGGGTTTATATGAAATCCTAAGAAATCAAGGCCCTTGACCCTTGGATTTTGCAGCCTTTACAGTTAAATTCAGCCGAGAAGAGGCTTTTTTATTCATTTTGAATTCTTTTTATCTTTTTATTTAAATTTGAGATTTGCTCTGCAAGTCCATCTGGCAAAGAGCCCATTTCCAATTTTTCCAAATTGAGGCACCAATCTCAACCATTGAGGCGGGATTAACACAATTACAATAGCGCAGCGACATTGAAGCAGATTTTGTAAATAACAAAGATGGTTGCCGCCGCGGAAACATCCGGAACTTCATAAAAACATAAAAACACAAAGTAAAGTAATTACTGGATGTAACGTTGTTACAGTACTATTATTTAAAGACTTTTTGCTCCCCTGCAGCCACAAAATTACTGAGCCTGGAAATGAGTGTTTACAGTGTTCCACATTTAAAGAGTATTTAACACCACAACTAGCAGCACTGCCACTCATTTCCCCTGTTTCACTACAATCAGCTTGTTTGGTTAATAAATGAGTTGCAGCTCTCCTATTAATAACGTGTGATGACTGCTATGCAGAGGCGCAACTACCCACTGTCAGAGGGGTATGTCGCAACAATCAACAATTCTCACGCCTGAATAAAATGAACTCACTGTTAAATATTTGCAGCCTAAAAGCAATTCTTAAATCAGCCTAGTGACGGCATCAGATAAGACAACTACAATGCAGTAAGGGTGTGCTGCTGTTGAAATTACATTCACATTTTGGATTTTAAAAAGCACAAATATGGAGAGCCACTTAGCAAAGACATTTAAAGAGAGAGAGAGAGCGAGAGAGAGATGTGAGATGTGTAATTACAGCTTCCATGTCACCCAACAGATGTAACTATGTCTGACCGCACAGCTTATATATTATTGAGTTCATATTATTAGTTATGTTTTCCAGCTTCTTGTCATTTATTGTGCATGCTACCTTATATTTACCAGTTATTTTACCATCAATAAAATTAAGATACTGTATGTCATACATGGGATTGGTACCTTAAGGTTTAACCAAAATCTAAATGTAACTATCAGCAACATTGGTTAGCATTAAGCTAGCCGTAAACCCCACTTTAGCTGCAAGTGTTAGCAAACACTAGCTAGTCTGACAATAGTCTGTCAACATGAATATTTGCAAGCCTCCAAGTTTGGTAGCAAATATATACATGATTCCATGGTAAACCAAATGTATTGCATTAGTTATATTTTCCAGATTCTTGTCATTTATTGTACATGCTACCTTATATTTTCCAGTTTTCAGCTAAGCAACCTCGGTTTTGCATATTCTAAGCTAGCCATAAACCCCCGTTTGACTGCTACATTCCCCGTGTTAGCCAACGCTAGCTAGTCTCTTAATATGAATATTTGCAACCCTCCAAGCACAGACGTCACATTTTAAATCCTACCTGTTGCCTTTCACCATCTACTTATATAACTGCATCCCTTGACATGCTATCTCCATTTTTATCCATTTTTCAATAGTCGACAACTCACTACTCGTACCTGCTTGCTCAGGCTCACCCCCCTCTATGTCAACATTCTATGATGGAATCTTATGAGATTCAATTCAATTCAATTTTATTTATAGTATCAATTCATAACAAACGTTATCTCGAGACACTTTACAGATAGAGTAGGTCTAGACCACACTCCAGAATTTACAAGGACCCAACAGTTCTAGTAGTTTCCTCCAGAGCAAGCAACAGTGCGACAGTGGCGAGGAAAAACTTCCTTTTAGGCAGAAAGATAGGGTGCCTAGCCTGTTAGTCCTCTATAATGTTTTTAGAGTATTATTGAGTAGATGCAGAAATGATTTAGAAATGCAGAAACAGCAGCTACATATAGAAAATTTTTTTAATTTTTACCATTGCTTTGGCGCCCCCATGGTACTGCGCCCCTATGCGCCGGATATATTGCATACCCACTTTTTGCACCACTACTGCTATGGGCACTGGGATCAAGGAGAAATGAGGAAGGAGATATTTTTTCCTTCACTCACAAATATTTCAGTTCTTTTAAGTGAAACAAAGTGTCTCATTCGAACATCAATAGTCTGCTAACGCTGGATATTTCAGCAGGTGCCTAACCCTTGTATGGTGTTCTGGTCTGTGGGATCCGTTTTCAATGTCTGCCAAAAGAAAAAAATATGCTTTTATTATATTTATATTATTTCTTCTAAATCAAACTTTTCTGTGAAGAACATAAAAAGTAATGAAAAAATAATGATTGCACCCTCCCCCCCTACACACAACTATTAAATATGAGGTGTTCGGGTCTACTGGACCCGGGTGTATTTAAATGTAGGTGCTATGAAACTATGTTGTCTTTCTGCACCTGCTATTACTACACAAAGTTACAAAATTGTTACATTTTAAGCTCTTTCACCTGTTCTAATTAAGTTCTAAGATATCAGCCCCAATAATGATCAAAAATCTTGTTTTTTTTTAATTTCCTTGTTTTCTCATAAAAAACAAAAATGATCATAAATCTGATCTCACAGGGGTAAATGGCAAATATGAACCATAAATTAAGTATTTTTACATAAATTGTGGAGCTGGAGCTGCTCCCCCCCGCAACCCGACACCGGATAAACGGATGAAGATGGATGGATGGTATTGATTCAAAAGCCTAATAATGTGGTGGGTCCACCAGACCCGGGAACATTGACTGTGTAACAAAAGTAGGAACACCACACAAGGGTGTATGAGTCTTTCCTCACGTTGGTTTCTGTGCCAGAGGGGTAAACCCACAAAAAATGTCAGCGTAGACACGCCGCTGGTTGGCAAGCTGTAACAGGCCCTTCGGTATGTTTGGGGATAACATCTCATTCTGCATTAGAACCTCAGCCAGAGCAAAAACAAGCAAGGCCCCAAACACAACACACACAAAAAATTCCATTACAGAAAGGTATATAAATCAATTCTGCCTAAAACAACAAGCCCATTACGTAAGGGCACTCTGTGCAGTTGCGATATGCGCTGAAACGAATAGTGACTGTCATAACCAAAAACCTCCAGAGCAAAAACATGACATCCATCACAGACTGGGATGCAAAGCTCTGAATGTCTCCACATTCCTGTTGCAGGAAAAACCTAAAAAAAGAAAAGATTCCCCAAAGAGGAACTTGTAAAGACTGCTGCCAGTGCTGCAACAAGAAGAAAACAGGGGACCCATTAGGGGCGTTGGAAAAAAGAATTGTCTGTTTCTGAAGAGGGACAGGACTCCCAGGAACTGTGACACAAACACTATTCGGGAAATCACTGTCGCAGCGGGGCTTGGCTCACACAGTTTGAGAGAAAACAGTTGTGACTGGAGGACGGCTAGTGAATGAAAACACAATCACCAACACAGAGCCGGTAAATATCCCAGATAGCCGAGGCCTTAATGAGTAGATGCACAACATTTGAACAAATACTCAAAAGCTTCCGAATGACTCCTGCTGTCTCTCCGCTGTGTTGTTTTTTTAATACAATTGATCTATCACCATTGTGATAATATTCGCCAAAGCTGTGTCTACACAGCAACTTTAAGTGTAACAACACTCCCCTGTTTTCATTTGCTATCAGTATTGTATGTGATCTAAAGTTGGACCTGCAGTACAATATGTGCAACTTCCTGAATCCTGTAAAGAGAACATATGTGACTTTATCATCACCAGTTCACATGTCAGTATTATATAGTTTTTGCAAGGGAGAATTATTTAAACTTATTCTCACCAGCAAATCATATAATGAGAGCTACGGTTTACACGTGATGTATATAACCGTATGTGGGTTACAGACTTTTTACTTGTAAGAAGCAATGGACACTTACAATGAAGCCTGTATAAAGTGGAGTGTCGTTTTTAATTTATTTTGGAACACCTCATCTCACTGATACCATTGCCACGTAATGTGACGAAGGCCAAAACAGAAGCTTGTTTTAGTTATTCAGTTATTTTTGTTGTCTGTTTAACCCATTACCAGTGTATCAGGTTATCAGTTTACCTGATTTTACACTGAATTTGCAATTCATTTCATGTCAATCAGAATCAGGAGCAAATAAAAAAAAAAAGTCATAAAGAGAGAGGTGATAGGTTGATTTAAAGTTTATTGCCATAAGTTGACTTAGAACAACCTGTGCAGTTTTGCTGGTTTCTTTCACGTCCCACCTGCAAAGCTCTGATTGGCCAATTGTCTCTTCAACTAACATAAATAACTTGCACGGCAGCTGGATTCTCACGCTATCACAAGATCACATGTGTTATGTAATGCGTTATGTAATAATGCATTTGAGTCTACACAACCAGCTTACCAAACCAATCAACATCCAGTAAGGAGCTACTGGCTGCTACAGGCGTGGTGTGTGTGTGTGTGTGTGTGTGTGTGTGTGTGTGTGTGTGTGTGTGTAACGGATGTGACTGTTCGTTCCAAACAACAATGGCGAGCATAATAAACAGATTTATCCAATCACCTGCTTTTGTAAAAGTGCCTTTTCCACACAGTTTCCAATGACGGCGTAACAAACAGTGTTGGGCAAGTTACTTCCAAAATGTTATACATTATAGATTCTAAGTTACTGTCATTTGAGAGTAATTAGTTATATTACAATATTACTGTCTCTGAATTATAATGCTTTACACTGTTTTTGCATTACTTTTGAGTTACTTTTACAAAAATAACAGCGAAAGTTTGACTTGGCAGGTAGCTTGTGAATTTCACCACCGGATCAATAAAATCTTTATCCACATCATTGATAATTTATAATATTTTGTTTAATTACAGCTCGCTTCAACGTAGTAAATCCTGAAAATATATCTCGCAAACGGATCCGTCTGTGCTGTCATCCCAACCATTGACTGCAGCAACAGTATAACAGTATATAATACTCACAGCTTTTTTGTTTTTTTCCTGTGAAGAAATGTTTCGTGGTGTTGGTGAATTCTTGAAAAACAAAAACACCACTAAATGTTGTAACAGGTATAATATTCCGTTGCATTGAAGCGTGGTGCTGTCCGGTCACTGTTGCCGTGGTCAGAGCCAGAACCAGAGACAGTACCGACAACATCTATGTCCCAATAGGTAACAGTACGTCAGCAGATTCAGATTTATTCAATAATTTATGAAGTATTAAATTGGATAAAGATGATGCTTTGTTGATCTTGTGGTGAAATTCACAAGCTGCCTGCAAAGTCATGCTTCAGCAGTTGTTTTGGTGAAAGTAGCTTAAAAGTAACACAAAAGTAATGTAAATCATTACAATTCAGAGACAGTAATGTTGTGTTATAACTAATTACTCTCAAATGACAGTAACTAGTAATCTATTACATTGTGCCCAACACTGTCTAGGACAATGTGTTATCTTGATGTCATTTTGAAGCTCCTTGTCACAGTATTTTGATTTCTAGTATTGTGATACCCAAGGAGGATATAACCAATCAATCAAAAAAATTCACATAAGCAGCAGATATTGAGCATGGAAACATGCAGTTTTAATGTAGCTAAAGGGATGAACAGAATTCTTTTGACATTTCTTATGGATAATGCAAAGCTTTATAAAGCATGCATGGGTGTGTTGGCATAACTGTGACATATGAAGCTGTAACACTACATTCAATGAATGTTATGCTTCATCAGTGCGTTGCGGGTGCATTTGAGAACATGTGCCAAGACGATGAGTGAGAGCTGAACAGCCAGCATTTTGACAGAATGAGAAGAATTAAAAAGTAAAAGGGACGTTATGCAGTTGAGAATAGTGTAAGTGAGACAAAACTAAAAACTTGCAATTCTAAGTAAAAATTATCCCAAAAAGAAATCTCCTTTTTGAGCCATGAAGCAATCCAGTGCTTGCTAATTTCTATGTTAAATTGTTACATTTATCCCCGGTCAATTAAATTCCTTTTGAGGCACTTTTACTTAACTTGAGTATTTAAATTTTACTTTCACTATGCTATATTTCAGAGGAATGCTGTGTATGTGTTTTATGTAACCCTTGTGTTGCCTTCCCATTGACCATTAACTTTCTTCAAAATTTACCTTTTTGGCTCTTTTTCCCATTTTTTGGTAATTTTTTCAAAGCTTTTTTTTGATTCATGGTCAATTAATCTATTTTTCATGACATTATACCTATTTTTTAGTTAAGTTGTTGAGTGAATATCACAGACTGCTTTATGTCAAAATTTAGTCTGGATATACTGTTGCCAAAACCATTTAGACATTTTTTTTTCAAATACTTTAAAATAGAATTCAGCTCAATTAAAGTAATCATACTTCACCTGCTCTCCATGCATCAATATTCATTTTAGGCAATTTGTTTTGAAAGAACGCCATATTTCAGATAAGAAAAACTTTGAAAATGAGTCAAATGTGACCCGAGTACAACACAAGGGTTAATTACGTTTACCTGACAGGTATATTTATTAGTTACTTTGCAGATTAAGAAAAGGAAAGATATCAGCTAAACGGGACACATTGTTATAAATGTAACTGCTTAACACTGTATACAGTAATTAAAATAAACTCCAACTCAACCAACTGCAACATTAATGCATGAGTAATATGAATCCTAATGAAGATTCTGAATTATGAGCACATCTATAGTTTACATTTTGCTGATAAAATGAATGGTCTTAGTCATAATTCTGGTTGATTTGCCGACACTCATGGCTGCTGGTGGCAATATCAACATTATAATAATACAGGTCCTACCATTCTTTTCTAAACGACAGGTGTATCAACTGCTGGCAGACATGCCTTGAGCAGCTAGCTCATCAGAAATGGAACGGAAGAAGAGAAATTGACGTTCAGATCACCCAAACACACTGCAGGTTGACAGGATTCATAACACCACAATGCTCTAATACATAAGACAATTAAAAACAGTGTCATTCAACTCAGCACAACATGAAACGCATCTGCTTTTGTCTCCGGCGTCGCATGCATGCATCATTTCTGGTGATTGAGTCCTCTTGCAATACTAGCAGATCATCATTTATATTAAAAACTACCCTTTATAGGTGTTTACAAAAGCCAAATACATGGAATGCCTATTGGTGGTAATAAATACTATCAAATTGGGTTTATAGTGAGTTTCACCTCTATGTATAGCTGTGATTTGATAAATTTTCATCCACAGCAGGCAGCTTTTTATACACTACCTGCTCATAGCAGACAGACACAGGCAGTTGCTAGGTGGTTAACATAGTGGAGCATTTAGTAGCCAGATATTTTCCTCTGGAGTTGACAGAAACAAAACAAGACATATATATTTCAAAAGTGCTAATAAGTCGATGTGTTCACAACTTGTTAATGGTGCCCCCGAGTGGCCAATCAGTTATGGCAGGTTTAAGTATATTATCTGGTAACCCCCTCCACCACTGATTGATCTAGGTAATATCTTTCCCAAGCTACAAGGATCTTTTTCTTCTTTCCACGGGCAGTAAAAATGGAGCACTGAAGCCATACTTCCACAAGCATGGACTTAGACTTTTTTTTTGCCGCTGCTCTTCATTTAAAACTCTAAATATCATGTCTTGGGCTGGATCGCGCTGGCATTGCAATCTCTCACTTAACAGCAATATGTCGGTGAGCGCCCTGTCTCACCCTGTCTCCTCTTCCTGTTCTTTCACCTTATCCTGCTGTATTTCTCTCATCTCTCTTTCACCATTTCACCTTCTCTCTCCTCCAGTTTCCTCTCATGTTTCTCTCGCCTCTCACGAACCCCCCGCACATGGAATAAACTGGCAGCATCTCAGTCTCATCTCATTTGCTCCCCCCTGAGGCTTTCTGACACACAGCAAGCCTGAGGGGCTGTGGTGGGAGCTAATGAAACTCACCTTTATTGGAACATCTGGATTCATGATTCACTAAAATATAACAGTGTGTGGGAATGTACAGTTGTGTTCAGAATAATAGTGTTTTTAAAAAAGTGAAAAATGCTCAAAATCCTTATAGCTTTTATTTCCATAATATCAATGCATTGGGAACACTGCACATTCAATGCCAAATCAAAACATGACCAAAATTGATCAAGTTTGTGTTATACCTTTACAGAAAGTGAAGAAAAAGGAATATTAGGCTGTTAAAAAAATTAGCAGTATTTGCAATTTTTTTTACAAACATTTACTGTATAAACTGAAAAATGTCTCAAGGGTTTGCTTTGAGCACTGCACTAATATTTAATTGCATAACCATTATTTCTGAGAACTGCTTCACATCTGTGTTGCATGGAGTCAACCAACTTCAGGCACCTGTGAACAGGTATTCCAGCCCAGGACGATTGAACTGCATTCCACAGTTCCTCTGCATTACTGGGTTTTGCCTCAGAAACAGCATTTTTGATGTGACCCCACACATGTTCTATGGGATTGAGGTCCGGGGATCGGGCTGTCCACTCCATAACATCAATCTTGTTGATCTGGAACCAAGACTTTGCTCCTTACTGGTGTGTTTTGGGAGTCTTGTTGAAAGACCCATTTCAAAAGGCATTCCTCTTCAGCATATAGCAACATGACCTCTTAAAGTATTTTGATGTATTGAAATTGATCCATGATCCCTGGTATGCGATAAATAGGCCCAACACCACAGTATGAAAAACATCCCTGTAACATGATTTTTGCACCACCATGCTTTACTTTCTTCATAGTGTACGGTGGCTTGCATTTAGTGCATTGGGGTCGTCGGACAAACTGTCTGCGGCCCCTAGACCCAAAAAGAACAATGTTGCTCTAATCAGTCCACAGAATGTTGCGCCATTCCTCCTTCGGCCAGTCATTGTGTCCTTTGGCAAATTTTAACCTATTCAATACATCTCTTCTAGCTGATAGCTTTGCTTCACATAGCCTTCTTCTAATCGGAACAGTACTCACAGATATTTTTAGGTCTTCTTTGATTTTCCTGGAGCTGAGCATTGTTTGGGTCTTTGCCATTTTTGCTATTCTTCGATCCATGAAAATGGTTGGTAGTCGTTCAAGCTTTTGGATGCCATTTCAAGGCACTTTAAATAATTTTGGCTGAGCAGCCGATCATTTTCTGCACTTCTTTGTATGTTTTCCCCACTCCCATCAACTTTTTAATCAAAGTCCCCTGTTCTTCAGAGCAACGACTGGAACGACCCATTTTGCTAAGTATTTCAATGTGAAATGCACTATAACCAGCATGCACAACATTTGCTTCCTTCCTTCCTTAAATGTGGGTTATAATTGACACCTGTTTCTTCACAGAATCATTTACCTCACTAATTAAACACAACGCTGCTATTATTTTGAACATGCCCCTTTCAATTACAGATTCAATTACACAGAATGAGCAGCATGCATGTCATGAGTGTTGGATCTGTTGGTTTTCTATGACTCTACACTTACTAGTAAATTATTTGCCACGTAGAAATATCACTTCTACCTAATAATATGATTTATGAGGTTGGTGATGTTGGACTGCAACTACAACTGTGCATGAATTAGTGAATGTGTTAATATCTGTTCCTATCACAATTACTCATTAATCATCCAGACATGTGAGGTGTTTTGAGAGCTTGTGTTTGGATATTCTCGCAGTGTAGATCACAGGTTCCATCCCACATTATAAAACCATTCACAGCTGGATGAGTTGAGCAACAAACCGTGCACTGATTGCATACGGATATTTGATAAATGCTTTAACGAGGAAGGCATGTTTATAGAACTTTATGCATTAACTTTCCATATTTCAATAAACTGTTTTTGTTTAGTTTATTTTGAACATGTTAAAAAAAATTTTTTTTTAAAGATGAATAAGAACATTTCAGCACAAGCAATAAAAAACAATCAAAACTAAATAATCAGGAAACATTTTAATTCTTAATTGTAAATTAATCAAATAAGTGTTCCCATGTTCAAAAGGAGTAGTAAAAAACCTTTTGGGTCCAACCCCCGTTATCTACTTATAAACTTGTATGCAAAAATTGTAATTCTTCACTTGTTCATACAGTATATGTATACATACACATACGTACATGCATATATACCTACTTACATGTACACATGCATAAACATATACACACATGCATACACTTCTTCCAGCTATCGCCTATTGGTTTCCATGTTTCATATGTCAGTTAAATCAAACGAATAATAACCCATCCAAACTAGACATACTACATAACCCCAAGAACAATACAGTAAGTACACAATACAATCACAATGAGTCCTTCTCGTACCCATTCAATATATTTAAGATTCTTTTCAATATTTTTCTGGACACAGAAGAACTTTGCCTCAGACATAATATTTACTCATGAACTTGTTTTAGCTATGACTGTGTTTCCAGTTGCATGGCTAATTCCACATTGAGAAGAACATCAGTGTGTTTGGAGATATGTTTCAGTCCACCATACTAATGTAAGCCTTTGGGTAAAAAATACTGTAATCAATTGCTGCTTAACGTTTAATTTTCTTCATTGGCTGTAACTTCCTTGTCTGTTTGATGCTGGGCAGGTAGTGTGCAGCAGGTTTATCACCTACTGGAAATGGGATTAATAAAATCCAAACAGTGAAGTTGCAAGGCATGAAACCAAAACAATAACCTAAAAGAAGTTAAACAACTCTGCATCAGGCTTGAGAGTTGCAGAATAATCCTCTCTGGATTCATCACTTCACCTTAATTAAAGATCTGAATTCTTTGTTCACTACTGGTGGTTTCTGTGTTGTTACTCATTGAAAATCAAGGTGTTTGCTTGAAAAAGGTGACTGATCCTCTTCCACGCACATTGATTTTTTTTCTGAATGTCCTGTAGCACAATCATTATACCAACAATAATATCCAGTGGTCTCCATTATATTGCTATGTAACAAAAAATCATAATATGCTTTTGCCTGCAGCAATTTTCATCAACGATGCCTGAAAGCCAAAGAATTCTTACCCTAGTCAAATGACTTTTGAAGCATGAGTGTTGTCCTTGAATACTAATGCCGTTATTCCCGAATGTGCAAACCAGGGAGGGTAAAATCAGTAACTTGCTCACTCCTCTGAGGATCTCCTCGGGGCACAATATGTCTTACTCCTGTCAGCCGGTGACCTTTGTGTATCCCTCCCTGATTTCTGAGTTTGTAGAGCTGCGCTGTGTGTCACACTCTGCTGAAAAAGGGCAATAGTCTCCATGCTAAGGAGACACTTGTGACAGCGTGAATCACATGGGGACCACTGGTTTATTTTTATGGCGTATGAAGGACTCGGAGGCATGATTGAGAATGAACGTGGCCATGTATGTTCGTGAAATTCACATCACATAAGAGCTTTCTAGCATGCTCCGCTCAACTAACCCCAGCATTTGATGAACAGTGGGAGCAAAGCTTTGCAAAGATGCATGTTAACCTCTGCCATTCATAAAAATGTACGTCAGAGTTCATAACTGCGTGGCTGGGACTGGTTTATTAAGGTGCATTAATCTCTCTCTCTCTGGCACAATCACACTGCGGGTCAAATATCATGATCCTGACCTTGGTCAACCGGCTTCATCAATCACAATCTGATGAGACAGAAATGATGTCACATCGAGCTCCACGGTTGATCTACATATCAATCACGCCACGTACAAGGCTGATGTGACCCCTGATGGCTGATGTCATTTATCACACTAAACAGTACTGTAAAGCCAACACATTCTCACTCCCAGCGCATTAGAAACTAGAGCGTTTGTTGCTGAAACAAGTCTCCTTTAGGCTTTCAACTAAATTCGGGCAGGACTCTTGGCGTGACTTTTTGATGCTAATGTTCAGGACTCTTGGTGTCACTTTTTGACGGTAATGGTCAGGACTCTTGGTGTCACTTTGACAGTAATGGTCAGGACTCCTGGTGTCACTTTTTGACAGTAATGGTCAGGACTCAGTCAGGCGCAATGGTGCTTTCAACTAAATTCGCGCAGGACTCTTGGCGTCACTTTTTGACGCTAATGGTCAGGACTCTTGGTGTCACTTTTTGACGCTAATGGTCAGGACTCTTGGTGTCACTTTTTGACGCTAATGGTCAGGACTCTTGGTGTCACTTTTTGATGGTAATGGTCAGGACTCTTGATGTCACTTTTTGACAGTAATGATCAGGACTCTTGGCGTCACTTTTTGACGCTAATGGTCAGGACTCTTGGTGTCACTTTTTGACAGTAATGGTCAGGACTCAGTCAGGCGCAATGGTGCTTTCAACTAAATTCGCGCAGGACTCTTGGCGTCAGTTTTTGACGCTAATGGTCAGGACTCTTGGTGTCACTTTTTGATGGTAATGGTCAGGACTCTTGGTGTCACTTTTTGACAGTAATGATCAGGACTCTTGGCGTCACTTTTTGACGCTAATGGTCAGGACTCTTGGTGTCACTTTTTGACAGTAATGGTCAGGACTCTTGGTGTCACTTTTTGACAGTAATGGTCAGGACTCTTGGTGTCACTTATTGAAGGTAATGGTCAGGACTCTTGGTGTCACTTTTTGATGCTCTGTGTCGGACTCTTGGCGTCACTTTTTGATGCTAATGGTCAGGACTCTTGGTGTCACTTTTTGACGGTAATGGTCAGGACTCTTGGTGTCACTTTGACAGTAATGGTCAGGACTCCTGGTGTCACTTTTTGACAGTAATGGTCAGGACTCAGTCAGGCGCAATGGTGCTTTCAACTAAATTCGCGCAGGACTCTTGGCGTCAGTTTTTGACGCTAATGGTCAGGACTCTTGGTGTCACTTTTTGATGGTAATGGTCAGGACTCTTGGTGTCACTTTTTGACAGTAATGATCAGGACTCTTGGCGTCACCTTTTGACGCTAATGGTCAGGACTCTTGGTGTCACTTATTGAAGGTAATGGTCAGGACTCTTGGTGTCACTTTGACAGTAATGGTCAGGACTCTTGGTGTCACTTATTGAAGGTAATGGTCAGGACTCTTGGTGTCACTTTGACAGTAATGGTCAGGACTCTTGGTGTCACTTTTTGATGCTCTGTGTCGGACTCTTGGCGTCACTTTTTGACGCTCTGGGTAAAAATTATTGGCGTCACTTTTTGACACTCTGTGTCGGGGCGCATTTGGTGTTGTTCAAAAAATTCCCGTTTAGCTGACAGCATCACAAGAACAGGACAGGTCCTAAAGCGAGATGTTTGCATCACTATGTGATGCTGAGAGCCACTGACCAAGCGGCAGTATTTAATGAGTTGGGACTGAGCACAAAAGGCAGAACCAAGAAAAGGATACATTGTATCCTACTCAGCTGAGATGATTTCTAAAGAGGATGTTATAATAAATGCTACTATGTCTTAATTTGCTGATTGATAACTCAGGTCTGTGATGTTTTATCAACATAATTGTTACACGGTTTTGTTGAATACTTTAAAAAATAAAAAATTGTTATTATATCCACCTGTTTTCATGGTCTGCTATCGACAAATGTGCTTTGATGGGTCATTTCTGGTTGACAATGACAGTGCTGTCTGGCATCTTCAGTTCAGTAAATAATATATTCATCATGTGTTGCCTGGTCGGTTGAAGACCTTTTCACTGCAGACCAACGGTAAGGAGGTAAAGCAAATCCAAAACACTGATGCTGGAATCTGTGGTGTGTGCTGACATGCGGCACAAAAACGGGAAAAAGATTATTAGTTGGGTTACAAAATGTATGTTTCAGTGACATGTGGTACAAGAACGGGACACTAACCCTGCACCGCGGTTGAGCAGTAGCCCTGCGTATCCCATATATCCCTAAATCCCTAAAGCGTCATCGCTATATGATGCTCAGAGCCACTGTCCAACCGTCAGTATTTAACGAGTTGGAATGAGAACGGGTTGGTAAAGTACACTCAGATTTAGTTGAATACAAAAAATAAACATTTTGCATAACGTTTCTGTATTAATGATCAGGAACACAAGTTGTCACATCGCGTGGAAACTGCTGTGCACGGTATGGTTGGAGGGGATATTTCTTGCAAGCTGGTGCAAAAACTGTCACACGAGTATGAAGACAACAAGATGAATTCAGCCCAAGCCCCGAAAAACAATGATCAGGCCTGAGACTTGTCAGGACCCAGAGAATTTGTGCTTGCTTTTCCAGCAGACTTTCTCTATGAAATCAATAGTTTCATGGCCATTGGAGTGTAACTTTTTTCTCTTCTCTCTGCTCTTTCTTCTTTGTAGGATTGAGATCGCTATAGTATGAAATGGTGCACTCTCCTGTGACTTTGTCTGACATTCATAGCTGTTTTTTCTTTTTCTCCTACTCTTTTTTTTTTCTCTCAGGAAGCTGTTTTGTTCTTTTCCCATCTGGCTTCATTTCATCATTCATATAGCCAGGACTGGCGCATATCCACTGAAGCAGAGGCATGTCACACATTTGCAGACCTGTGCCCAGATGATGATATGATAGAAATGATCAGTTCCACACATATGGCAGTCCGCCATTCTGTCCCTGTCTTGTCCTCAGGCATATATAGGAACATAATGCTTCCATGCAAATGCATATCCCTGTGTGGAAATGTGAACGTGCAAATTTCAAACTCTGACACATGCACACAAGCATGCATGCCTTGAAGATGTCCACATTTGAGCACATTGAGTATCTGAATAACACACAACTCCACCTACATATCCACACAAGTAGCATGCTTTTAAAAGCAAAGTATTCCCAGTGATGAGTGTGGGATATCAGCTCTGCCCCTGAGGCTATAAGACAAGTGGGGTCTAAAAAAGTAATATTTGCACGGACAGTTATCTTTATAAGGTCTTCTGGCTTTATGAAGTTGTAAACCCTGGACTTCAGTGAGCGAAGACAATATGGAAGTCAAGATAAGGGGGGTAAAGGCCCGACTGAAATGTCATGCTGTTTATTAAAAGCACAAAAAGACAGAACCAAGAAAAGGATAGATTGCATCCTACTCAGCTGAGGTGATTTCTAAAAATATAATATCTTATAATAAATGCCACTTTATCTCAATTTGCTAATTTTAGCTCAGGTCATCAACCTATTATTACACAGCTTTATTGAATACTTTAAAAATAAGAAATTGTTATTATATCCACATTTGTTCCATGCTGTGCTATCTAGAAATGTGATTTGATGGGTAATTTCTGGTTGACAATGTTATGCTGTCTGGAATCTTAACTTCAGAAAATAATATATTCGTGATGTGTTGCCTGGGCCGATGAAGACATTTTCACTGCGGACCAATGGTTACGAGGTAAAACTAATCCAAAACATTGATGGTGGAATCTGTGGTGTGTGCTGTGGTTTAAATTTGAAGAATGTCACAGGGACAAACAAACATCCACATTAGAGATGTTGTGAGATTAAGGTTTCTTTTCTTAAGTAGGCTCAACGTCACACAGAAATAATTATTTGAAATGTAAAAGAAATGATGAGAAAGAAGACAGAAGGAAGCTCACAAAGTTGTTTCCTCTCTCTTGTTCTTTACTTTTGAATGATTTGTGCATAGCCTTAAACCTTTCTGCATGCCTTTTTGAGTATTCAGAACACTTCATAAAATTGACTGTGAACGGTTGCACTCTTGAAGCTATACCGACCGAGCCTAGATTTCCTTCAACTTGAAAACAAAGGGGAAAAAACACAAAATCACTCAGCAGAGAGTCCTTCAGTAGCAAGTGAACAGGTTTTTAATTTAGCAACTCTGGCTAGCAGTCTGTCTTTCCAGTGAAGTTTCGATCGAAGGTTAATGAGGACAATATTCCTCCACATCTGATTTCTTTTTCCCTCTGTTGCAGAAGTGATTAAAGGCAGAACATTTGGTTGAGTGCGGAAAGATAATGGGATAAATGATTTCATCTGTGGTTTAGATGATGTTCTGACAAGCATCACTTTCAACAGGAACTATGACAGCTGCTCTCTGTGACCCTTTTCCCTTTACATACATCTACTTGATTTGTGTGTCTACTTTTAGATATTGTTCCAATCCAGTCCAACTATATTTGTAAAGCACATTTAAAACAACCAGTTTTGACCAAAGTGCTGAACATTAACATGATTATAAATTTCAGACAGTAATTCAGAAAAATCTCCGATGAAATTCTTCTTGTATTTCGGAGGTTAATAGATAAGTGCACACAGAACAGGCTGAGATGTGCCAAGTTCAAACATTGTTAATTCAAAACTCGAAAAAGTAGTAATTGGCAGCTGCCTGCCTGTTAATCTACTTCCCCTTGTGTCCTATGTTTCATAGACCGATAACTGTTTTTACACATTTGTGGGTGGTAAAGGCTGCAAAATCTAATGTTGCATTCCTGTTATCCAAACACAAGTGGACAGACGAGACACATCATCGTTCACAACTTGTCTATCGTGCGTCCCAAGCTTGCGCAGCAACTTGTGTTCAGATGTCGTTACTGTTTACATCACTTTTGCTAGAAGGTCAAAGGGCCCCGCGCATAATTATTACATTGAAATTCTCACCAGTCAATGTCAGCAGTTGTGTCGGTACAGCTGAAGATATCGCTGTCGGCAGAACTTACAACACATCTCCTTTCATAGGGGAAAACGCTGGACGGTCAAGCAACACTTGACCGTCCAGCGACCGAACCAACACAAAATGGCTGAGTTATAGAACGTTGGTGTGGTGTCACAAAAAAACAAAAAACATGTCATGCATTGATGACAAGTTTCCTGTAACTTCCTTGCTGGGGACGCGTTAGCGCTTACTTTACAAAAGATATGTTGTCAAATGCGTCCCAGACCACCTCAGCAAGTGATCTGATCTGGTGATCCGATCACCCAAAACACATTTTAAACCCAAGTGTAAAGAAGGTCTTGGTTGATGAAAAAACGACCTTCTTAGTAACAGTGTTGGGCTGTGAGGTGGTTTTGGCATAGTGGCCAGAATTTGAATTGCAGGTCACGAAGATACCTACTGGCCCCAAAATTATTAATGTGTATACACAATCATTACAAATATGAAACAATACATACATTTTCGAGCATCACAAACTCTCAGAGACAAAATTACTAAGTTGTATTATCACAAGTTAAACCATTAGGTCCAATAAAAATGTAAAACTGCCTAATCCTTAAGAACGGTCCACATGCACCAGATGAGCAACTTTTACTGGAATTAATGGGGTACCATCTTGGAACAGGGTATCCAGTTCTTTTAATACAGTCAGGGAACAACAATAAACAAATGTGAAAAGCAGAAAGCTTTAGATATGGGGAAGAGGAGGGATTGAAGTTTGGATTAAAATCAATGAACCAAGTGTAAAAATGGCCATCCAGAAGGAACTAAAATGAAACCACAGTACTGTAAATGAGTTTGATTGACAAGTAATCACTGGGAAGGGTGTGGACTCACAATAGCGTGCGGCTTTTCAGCAAAGATGTTGGGGGAAAAAAGGCTATGATTGCCGCTTGAGCTGTGTTTTTCTTGATGTCAACACTATCTAGGAAATTGTTATGGTGCTTCTTCTGCATTCTGATGTCCTAAGTTACTAACTACACTTCATCTGAAATGTATTACGCTCAATTTACCACGTGAGCTGCTGTAAGGTCACTTCTGTTTAGTCTCATAAAATCTCCTAGATTGTATAAATGTACTGTTGATAACCTAACAGGTGGCTTCCTAATGAATGCAGAGTCTGTGTCTTGTTGGCGGTTAGAATAAATATTTGTTAACCTTTGCGAAGATATCTTTATATATATGCAGATATAGCATTTTTAATGCTTGGTTTCTTGTGTGGTATTTGCTCAACATTTGTTTTAAATGAATACATGTTACAGATGAATAGATTACAGCAACCTCTAATTCATTCTCTCTCCCTCTCTCTTTCATATATGATAACTGTGAATTTTAATAAAGAATTTTTTTTGTATTTTACTAACCACACGACTTTGCAATAATAACAAGCATGTAGCTGTGGTGAAAATGAATGATAGAGATGTCACTGTGCCTGGATGTTGCATGGAGTTGGGGGTAGGAAGCCATCTGCAGCTGCTATAAATGTCAGGGACTGGTCCATTTGGCTATGCCCACTCCCACAGCAACACTGTCCCTGAAGCCTGTCACTAGTTCTTTTTGAAGCTTTAGCAAATATTGTTTCACAGTCTCCAACCAAAAGAAATGAATGTGTTGTAAACTCAAACAACTCCCAAAAAGTTTGGACAGATGTTTCTTTCTTTTTGTTTTGAATTGCTCTGGCAAACTAATTTATTTTCCTGAATACATGTTTGCGTTTTAATTCGCTCATACTAACAACAGGACTTTGTTGATTCATTCTTTGGTAAATATCATTCATGAATCAGGAACAAATGATGTTCCCAAATATCCATCCATCCATTCATCCATCTTTGCCCGGGGGCAGCAGCTCCCAAATATAATTTATGTAATTTGTTTTTGCATTCCTAAACACAAAGCACAAAACACTGTGTTTTGGTGAAAGACGTAGTGAAGGACATCCGGTTTCTGTCAATATAAGACTTATTTGTATGCTACAGAGTTATTTGTGTAGGCCTCAACTCAAGAAGAATCATTGCACATGGTCTGCTGTGTCTGTGGGGCTGGGAATGGAAAATGGCACCAATAAATTGCTAATTTATGGTTAGGGTTAGTAGCAGGGTTATTATATTAAACAAAAACCAAAATTAGCAGTGACAATCATTTTGCCAACTAAATTGCCGACATTGCCTGGTTACGACTGGTTACCTGGTGACGCCAAGAGTACCATCTGCGTGCCCTCAACTGGTAGAGGGTGCACCCCATGTACCAAGGCTCAGTCCTTACCGCAGCGGTCCAGGGTTGGAATCCAACCTGTGGCCTTTTACTGAATGTCTTTCCCCTCTCTCTCCCTATTTTTCTGTCTGCAACTGTTCTATCCAGTGAAGGCTAAAACAATCTTAGAAAAAGAAAAAACAATACAATCATCTTCATCATGTTAGAGAAAAGCCTTTGCTTTGGTAGTAACTTCAATAGAAAAACACTGCCAGTCCCAACAATGTATAATATAGCCTAATATAATTTCATATAATTAGAGAAAATGTTCTTTTTAAAAAACTATTCAATAAATTCTTTGAAATCATCCTCCCTCCAGCGACCAAATAGTAATTAGGTTATGTGTGCCTTTCTCCCTTCCCCTCTTGTAAATACTGGTATCAGCATCCCTGTCATAACGGGGAATATTATGAGACTGGATTATGAAGTGACAAAGTACTGCAGCAAAGGTAAATCACCACTCGTCACTCATTAACACTGACAGATCATTGTTGCAGCAGCGTACAAACGTGTCCCTCAGTGCCACGGAATGAAAGATGAGCCTTTGGCTTTGAACTTGAACTGTACTTGCCCTTTTTTTCCTGGTCTCTCAGATTCTCATTTGAGAATACTGCTAAATTGCAAAGCCTTTTATCAAATTAAATGTGATGGATTTTAAGTGTTTAAAGTCTAAAAGTGTGTGTGACCTTGTTTGCGTCGTTCATACATCAGCTCAATCTCTCACACTTGGGTGTTGTGTGGTTAAGATCAATAGATTTGTGAAATCATTCCCCCGCATGCTCTATTTATGTGTTGAACTGCATGTGAAGTACATGAACACAACACTTAACCTCTCCCGCACTGTTGAGATATGTGGAGACGATTGGAGTCCAAGAGGCTTCGCAAGGCTGGAGCAAGGAAAGCTGATAAACAACACCGTAACTAACTTACTTCGCCGTCCACATTTTGTCACATTTTCCTTCTCCAAAAAATGGAGAGGAACGTACCCTCCAGCAGGAAAAGCACAGGTGTAACCATGAACATTAGCCATGGCAGCATTCTTCATATGTGTCTCAGCAAGCCACTAGGCACAATACCAGGTATTTTTATTGTCACTCTAGTGTATTCTGCTGATTTTTACATTATTACAGTACATAATTTACTGCAACAAAACGTGTACATTGAAGTGTGTACATTGAAGCGATACTTGCGTTAAAGTCCCGCAGATTGCTGTTTGATTCTCGGATCATAACACAGTGTTCTGCCTTACAGCATACTGTAATATTTCACCGGTAAGAAAATTTAAATAATGTTATTAAAATAAAGAAATGAATACCATGATAACATCTAAATAAATGTTGATAGATGTAACGTTATAGTTTTTTTTAAATATCAATAAACAACAAAGCAATCCAGTTTCCCTGGTTATAAGACCAAAATAATAACATTAAAGTAAATACATGTACAAACAATGGTAAGATCTTGTGAATAAATGTTGATTAAAACAGTGGTTATAGGGGTAAAAATACCAATAAAGCTGTATAGAGCTTCTCTGCTGCAGGCCGACTGGCAGAAAGAATCATGCTATGATCACGAAAGATGTTTCCCATTGAAATACATTAGTTTAAAACACGTGCTGACCATCAAGAAAAGAGAATAAATGTGTACATTACTCAATAGATTAAATTGCGTGAACATTTCACAAACTGCCATGAGACTGGGTTGATATAAGTATGTAAAGATACAGTATATGAATGTGTTTCATTTATGTAAGAAGCTTTATTGTCATCTCATTTTGAACTCAGTATGTTTGGAATCCGGGATCTGTGGCTGTCTTGTTCTGAAAATGTCACCTCCTTTATGTTTTGCTAAGGTTAGAGCTAATCTTTGAGTCCAGCAACAAATACCAGTGACCTTTGCTGCGTGCATGAAATTAACGCCAGGGTGTATTAATCATCCCATCGCATAGACAAAATGTCAACTGCGAGATGCAGAGTGATCAGAGGCAGACTGGGGTGTTCTTCAGAAAGATGGCTCCCTCTGAAGTAAATCATCTAAAAACTGAAATATTCCTTGATCAGTCTAACTCCCTACCAGCCTCACCAGGTGATCTCAGCTTCTTTAATCTATCTAATGGAGTCAGTGAGGCTTTCTTTTCATCATATATCATGGATTTTAACCTCACACACATACACACACGTTCTCCCAGCAAAAAAATAAAAAATAAAAATACTGACATAGCCAATAGGTAAATGGCTGGATGGTCACAGTGTTAAGAGTTAGGTTAGAGAAGTTTACTGTTTTGGTTAACTCTCATGGTCCATGTCCACTGGGGCATTTTTGGACAGGAGAGATCATCTTGCTTCCCAAAATTGGCCGTTATCAATTTCTCTTCAATGACCACTGAAAAGCAAAGAAACCAGGCTACATTCTCCATCAACCGCGATGACAGCACCCGACTGTATGACCGCTTTCACTCTTGGGCTGTCTGCTCCCGGATTTCAAAACGGACCAACGTGGAAGCTCATTTGGCAACTTTTGCCTTTTGCTTGAAAATAGTTAACTGAAAACATTTTAGGGGAGAAATAATCTATGCAGTTGCTGGATATGTCTTCATTTTAGATCGCCAATGATCCGTTTTGGCGATCTAAAAGAAGATTTTGGAGAGGAGCTTGGCGCCTGTAATTTGTATGATTTTTCATCTTTCTTTCTGTGGTTTTCTGTCTCTTTGTGGTTGATTTGGTCTGTTTCATAGTCATTGTGAGTCTCTTTGTGTCTCTTTTGAGTTGTTTTATGTTTCTTTGTGGTCAAGCTGCATCTCTTCCTGGTTGGTATGTGTCTCTTTAAGTGAGATTATGCAGGTGAAGGCCTGATACTTCGGGCCCCTGGGCAACTGTCACAGGCACACACTTTGGAGAGGACTTCCTAGAGCTATATTCAGTACTCAGGTACTTTCAGGAAGAAATAGCATTACTGACCAAGCAAATGGGTTGCTCCATCCAGTGGTGGAATGTAACTAAGTACATTTACTCAAGTACTGTACTCAAGTACAAATGTTGAGATACTTGTACTTTACTTGAGTCTTTTCTTTTCAAGCACATTTCTACTTATACTCATCTACATTTCAGAGAAAATTATTGTACTTTTTACTCCACTACATTAATATGACAGCTTAGTTACAGCTAAGTCACTAGTTACTTTACAAACTAAGATATCGGCACACAAAGCAATGTTTTTTATTATTAGGAAATTATTAGCCGTTTAATCACTAAGTAGATGGACAGAACTGTTTTGATTGTTTACAGTTTCTGAAATGTGAGGATTTTTCTGCATTGAGTACCTTTACTTTTAATACTTGAAGTACATTTTCCTGATGATACATACACTTTTAATTTATTAAATTACATTACATTACGTGTCATTTAGCTGACACTTTTATTCAAAATGACTCACAATTGCTATATATGTCAGAGGTTGCACACCTCTGGAGCAACTATGGTTTAAGCATCTTGCTCAGGGATACATTGGTCGATGTATTGCAGTGGGAATTGAATCCAGATCTCACACACTGCGCCATCACCATACTTAAAGGTGCAATATGTAATACTGACAGTTAGTGTTTAAAACAGTTACTTCAGTATAAATTCAAAATACTTGAGAGAGTCTTCTTCCACGCCCCCTCCTCCCCAAAGTCGAAGTTCACAGAGGTTGCCAGGCTGAGATCCCAGCAGCCACAACAATGTTGCTAGAGGCTTGTCTCACATAGCCAGACATTACTTCACAGCACAGCAGAGTAGCTAACATTAGATGCTTTCATAAAAGCCTGGGCACACACAACAGACAAACTTTATTGGCTTAGAATTACAATTGGAACCACTAAAAACACAACAACCTCGCCGTTCTCTACCCAACAGACAGACACACTTCCTTCCTTGGGAGACATCACTCAACCCAGCATCAAAGCCTCACAAACCTTTAAAATCTGTAATGGAAAACCTTCATTTAAAAGCTGATCCTCCAGGCCGTCCAAAGAACGATTTTTCATCCAAAAAGAGACTACTTTTTTCCACCACAGTATACTAATTTAGTTTGGCAGAGTAATATTGAGGAAGAATTGTCCAAACTGGTATCTAATGCATCACAGCTGCAGGATAGTAAGCCTAGTCTCAAGTTGTTCACTGCTGCCATTAAGCTCTGTGTAAATTACCATCTTAGTATGTCACTGTTTAACCAAGATTGATGTCTAAATTTACCTGGCAGTGGCATGAAACACTTTCCCAAATGGAGCTCGTTCATGTCATGTTTTTTTCTCCTAAAAACACGAAAAACAAAGCTTAAACACAGCATCTGGCTACAGAGACAGTTTGGCAGTTTAGGTGAGAGGTAGTAAGTGGTGACTTTAATGAAGATGCATCACGCCTGTTGCAGATTTATCTCCTATCGTATGGCCCAGCAGATGCTAATGTAGTGTACAACCTCCATAGCAGAAGCCGCTCATTTCTACACACTGCTGCATCCTCATCAACGCTAATACACTGTAGATCCAAGCAGCAGGTATGTTACCACCCTCCAAGACCTCGCTGGGAGTTCAGTGTACACACAGGATTAAAAACAAGGAAATAAATTGCTTGTGTGTGTGTTGTCTTTCCTGGCACTGCATCAACAGCAGATGTTTTTTTTTTTTTTTTTTAAGTATTCAAGGACTTCAATCACCGTATTAAGATTAGGGTTTTTCAGAAGTTATCTACAGTATGTTGTATGCCAGTAAAGGCAGACTGTGAAAACTGACGGGAGTGTAGACTAGGTAGACATGCTTTCATGCTTTCTGCAAGGACAACATGCTCTTTTGACCATCCACTCCAGTCAATGCATTTATGTTGTAATGTCATTGAAAAATACACAATGCATCCAGCAAACGAAGCAATGAAAAAGGTAGCTCACCTATTCACAGGAAAACATTTTCCAACTGCTGTGTCCTATTTTCACATTTAAAGGGATGTTGTTTGATGTTCTGATTTCTCATCTGTGCAAATATATAAAATTAGAAACTGTAATGCCTGCAAGGTTTATAATAAAGGCTACATAAGTAATAAGTTGGTGCACGTACTCTGGCATATGTAACAAAGACAGAAATAGCTCATCATTGATGCATACAAATATCTTAATGTAAACCCTTATACAAAGCAACTGATATTTAAAGTAACTGCAGAGAAAATTAGCAGACTAAACACTGGGATGTACCATAATGTGATGTATTGGCTGTGGTGCATTCTGGTCTATTGATGGTAATGAAAGGTAGGAAAATTTGTATTTCTTCTTCTGTTTCCGTGCATTTTTCCCTGTATCCTTTTTGCAAATATGCTAATGTAAAACACTGTAGTATTGGTATTCATAGCAGCTGCCTATGCTGCAAAAAACAGATATCAAGTATACACAGATACACTGTGTATCTGTGTATATTTGATATTCTAAAATACTATCATCCGCATAAAAAGTATTTTTACTTTTGTACACATTTGCTAAAAATACTTCTACTTTAGTAGAATTTGAATGTAGCCTTTCTGGAGTATTTTTATATTGTGCTAATCAAAGTACGTAACGCTGTATATATAGATTTATTTGGCCACTTTAGGACAGCAAACAAGCTGAAAACATAACATTTAAAATACTAGTGCAGTGCCCGTTAAAAATGGGTGTTTACGCTTATTTGGTCTGTGGTATTGCTGCATGTAGAATTCATCAAAACCAAATTGTACCCCAAAGTAACTTACATAAGGACCCTAAACCACTTAGGCAAGGCAAGGCTAGGCAGCTTTATTTGTATAGCACATTTCAGCAACAGGGCAATTCAAAGTGCTTTACACAAAAACAGTTAAAAAAATAAATAAAAACAGTTAAAAAATAAAAATTAAAACAGATAAAACACAGGAATAAAAGTTACAGTGCAATGAACATCATTTAAAGAAAGGCAACATGAAAAAGAAAGGTCTTCAGCCTTGATTTAAAAGAACTGAGAGTAGCAGCAGACCTGCAGGTTTCTGGGAGTTTGTTCCAGATATGAGGAGCATAGTAACTGAACGCTGCTTGCCCCTGTTTAGTTCTGACTCTGGGAACAGAAAGTAGACCTGTCCCAGATGACCTTAGAGGTCTGGGGGGGGTCATAGTGTACTAGCAGATCAGAAATGTATTTTGGCCCTAAACCGTTTAGTGATTTATAAACTAGCAAAAGTACTTTGAAATCAATTTTTTGAGGCACAGGAAGCCAGTGTAAAACCTTCAGAACTGGAGTGATGTGATCCAGTCTCTTGGTCTTAGTGAGGACTCGAGCAGCAGCGTTCTGAATCAGCTGCAGCTGTCTGATTGATTTTTTAGGGAGACCTGTAAAGACCCCGTTACAGTAGTCAAATCTACTAAAGATGAAAGCATGGACAAGTTTTTCCAAATCCTGTTGACAAATAAGTCCTTTAACCCTTGATATATTCTTAAGGTGATAATAGGCTGACGTTGTAATTGTCTTAATGTGGCTGTTAAAATTCAGACCATGACTACACCAAGATTTCTGGCTTTGTCTGTTGCTTTTAACATTGTTGTTTGAAGCTGACTTTTAATCTGACTCTTTTGCTCCAAAAACAACCACCTCAGTTTTTCCCTCATTTAATTTCAGAAAGTTCTGGCACATCCAGCCGTTAATTTGTTCAATGCACTTAGTCAGTTTTTGTATTGGGCTATAGTCCCCTGGCGATAAGGTTATGTAAATTTGTGTGTCGTCCGCATAACTATGCTAACTTAGTTTGTTGTTTTCCATAATTTGAGCTAGTGGAAGCATGTAGATGTTAACCAGAAGAGGCCCCAGAATGGAGCCTTGGGGAACTCCGCACGTCATATTTGTATGCTCAGATGTATAATTACCTATTGACACAAAGTAATCCCTATTCTGTAAGTAGGATTCAAACCAGTTTAGTACTGAGCCAGAAAGGCCAACCCAGTTTTCCAATCGGTCTAGTAATATGTCGTGGTCGACCGTGTCAAATGCAGCACTGAGATCAAGTAATACTAAGACTGAAATTTTGCCATTATCTGTGTTAAGGTGAATGTCATTAAAGACCTTAACGAGAGCCGTCTCAGTGCTGTGGTGTGGTCAGAAACCCGACTGAAAGGAGTCAAAACTGTTGTTTAGTGATAAGAAATGGTTGAGTTGTTGAAAAAACTCTTTTTCAATGATTTTACTTAAAAACGGAAGGTTTGATATTGGCCTATAGTTGCTCATTGGTGATGTGTCTAGATTGTTCTTTTTTAAGAGTGGCTTGATTACTTCAGTTTTCAGGGCCTGTGGAAAGATACCTGAAAGAAGAGACCTGTTCACAATCTGTAGAAGATCAGAAGCCAAACAGGAGGAGGTTTTCAGATGTTGTATAATGTCCTCCAGGTTTTTATGGTTGATCGTATGAAATTCTGTCATATTGGAACTAGTTTTGCTTGAACACTGTGAACACTTAATATGCAACTCCACTGTATAGCCTACTACTGACTTACAGTTTAGGATACTTCTACATCAGAGGAAGACTGTACTACTGTAGTTACCTGAAAGAGAACGCTGCAGATTCAGAATATAAGCACAACATATTACAATGACAATGTGGAGTAATCAGACATAACCATCATGGACTTATGGCAGGGCACTACCCACCCGGCCCGTTATGAGAGCTAATCAGCACATATCTGTGTTCATCAACCACCAGAACCGGACCGTGTGTGTGTGTGTGTGTGTGTGTGTGTGTGTGTGTGTGTGTGTGTGTGTGTGTGTGTGTGTGTGTGCATAACAATATATGTATATATATGTGTATATGTGCATGTAGAGAGAGAGAGACACGGTGTTGCCTTGTGTCGGCTCGTTAACAAATTTAACATTTCAGCAGATGTGTTCATTTCCATACAGGTTTAGGGGCTTGACGGTTAACTTTATTACTGTGTAAGCCAAATGCATATTTAGCCAGTTTCCATGTAGTTACATAGTTACTGATATGGTCATAACCATTACAGTGCTCAATTACCTATTTTTGAGGAGGATATAAACTACAAATTGATGACGCGAAGGCATGTAGCACACCCATTAGCAGCTAACAGCTAGCAGCTAACCAGGAAAGCAAGCTAACCACCAGCAAGAACAAGACAGGGTAGGTGAATTAAAACAATGCCTGACTTGAAAACACATCTTGTCGTTACGTAAGGGCCCTGTTCATGTTGTTCAAACATATTAATTGCATTGTGTGTCTGTTAAGAGGCACAAAGGCACTCTAAATCTTGCCCCGTTAACTGCTGTTTTAGCTCAGTGGAAGCTTGTACACGTAGCTGCAGCTACTCAGTGTTGCCTCCACCAATTCAGGTCGGGGGGTTTTCAATCGAAAGTACTCGCATATTTATAGCAATCAAGATTAAGATTAGCACATTTGTTAAACAGAGGAGCATGTTCAGTGGCAGACTTCTGTCACTGTCATGCTCAACTGACAGGTTAAGGAGATCCTTTGTTCCCAGGGCCATTCAGCGCTTCAACACAACACAAGGGGGGGAAGAGAAATTGACTTTTCAGCATGAGCCTGTCTCTCTCAGCCCCTACCATCATATCACTTGTCTGCAGTACAACTTTCTTATTGGCTATATTGACCCTCATACATAAACTGGACTGTGGTCATAACATCTACAGTTTACATGTTATAACTTATTTCCTGTTACATATTCCCTGTTCTTATTCTTATTCAGTCAGTCAGTTTATAGGTTATTATGTTTATATTTTATAGTCATAGTTATGGGGGATGAATAAAGCATCTATCTATCTATCTATCTATCTATCTATCTATCTATCTATCTATCTATCTATCTATCTATCTATCTATCTATCTATCAACATAAACAAATTCTCCTTTAATTTGCGAGGGTATTTTGGCGGTATTTCGGATCCGCAACTGTTCTGCAACCGGTGCAAATTGGGGGTGACTCAGCACGCCAGACTTCACTTATGCAATAACAAACAGACAGAGGGGAGGAGGAGGGGGAGGGGAGGGGGAGAGGAGAGTTAGAAAGCTACCTGGCAGTAGCAGGCCTAACAGTTGTAGTCTTGCAATGTGTGACCCTGCAAGATTCCCAGTCTTTACATATTATGGTAAGTCTTTAACATTAGATGTGATAGGTTTGTCTTTAGATGTGAGATGATGTCAGACTCTCTTTTTAAAGTCTGTAAAAAATCTTCTAGTGTAAGATGGGCATTAGTTTGAAGGCAACCTATCTTCCAACAAAACGGAGACCAGAAATCCAAAATATATTTCTCTGCCTAACAGCATTAAAGTGTTTCAAGTTGGATTTTCCCTTTGGTAAACTCCCACAGCCCCACAGTACAACGTGCTTGAGCTGTATCAGAGATGAGCGGCTGATATCAATCCTTGTAGGATAACATGCATTACGCACATGGCCCGTTTTCAACTCATTTCAGAGTCAGTCAGCAATCAACGGATATTCCAACAAGTCCACACAAGGTCCAAGACCCTCCAAAGTCTAACTGTATCACACGCATGATTTCAGTGCAAATTCAAGCCTCACACCCAATGTCATTTGGCAGTAATGTGAAGGTAAAGCAGTGGCAATCTCAAAGGGCTCCTTCAGTCCTCAATTCCATATGTTCTGCTTTGAGCCAATTTATATTTAGTGTTCTCTTTAACCTCTGTGTTATCTGGAATTCACAGGCATGAAGGACAGAGGATGAAACGAAATGTTTATTGAGTTGTAAATATTGTAAATCGAATCATGATGTTGCGCTCCCTCCTTGCGAGGCGTTTCCAATTATGGAAGGGTAATAAGCCTCCTTTGTCAGGTCAAATCCAGCACGTCTAGCTGTATGATTGCTGCGGAGCTAAGAAAAATACAGGAGTAAGTGCTATGCTTAGAAGATCCGGTTGCTGGGAGGGATTGTCCAGCTATCTGTTCTCCTGGGCACGCAGACGAAGCCATTCCTGTTGAGAAAATATGCTTGTTACAGTATAAACAGGTCGTTAAGTCTTTATTGGAAGTATCCTTGTGATGTCCTCATTTGTATCAGTGCTCATTATATTCTAATTCCACATCAGTGTAATTGCTTTCCATCCGGTAAATATAGTTAATATTTACAGGGAGATTGTGTTTTGCACACACTCGAGCAGCTTTACGGCGATGCCAGAATGCAAGCGTAAATGCCAAAAATCACACACCAACGAGCATTTTATTACTGATAAAAATACGTGCATGTTAGCTTGTGCACTTGTGGGGATATACATATGCTGACTGACTGCTCAGTGAGTTTGTGTGCTGATGCACGACGAGTGGGCATTTTTTGTGCGAGTCAATGCACAAGCAGACATTTATGAGCTTATGTAAGAATGAGTTAGACCAGACATACCCAGCTGCAATGTGGAGGGGAATGAAGCACATCTGTCTTAACTAAACACTTGAAATAGTGGATAGAGGCACAGCTCTTCATAAACATGGCACTTTTAATCCCAAGGAAAATTGTGAATGCAGCCTCTGAACATTTGATAGCATTAAGGTTTTATCTCACTGTAATTAACTTGCAGTTGTGAAGCAACTTAATCCATGCTGAGAGACTAAAGTAAGCACCAGAAACAGTTTGTGTGCAATGAAAATGCAGGATGGCTAAAGTAGCACCCTTAACAGAATTTGACTCCTGTTTAATGTTGTAAGACAAAATGGATACAATACTTTAACAGATACTGACTTTGCTTATTGGCGTTAGGATGGCTCTGGCGGTTAGTTTTTAGTAAGAAATAAATATGCATTCACATTTAAGAAGTCTTACTCCCAAAGATTCACATCAAAATTCCATTAATGTTGTGTTTTCTCTTTCTTAAATATCCTATAATCTGACGGAACAGAAAGTAACTTTGAACACTCATACAGGAGGGATTTATTCTTTATTTTATCCCAGTGCAGTATGAAATATGACTAGCAATTAAATATGCTCACTTCAAAGTAACTGTCTGATTGAAACACTAACAAATGAAGTGTGTAGGAGTAGGCAGTAGCCATTTGAAACATTTCACTATCATCCCACACTTGTGTAAATAGCACAGCACAATTCTTAGATTGGTACATCAGGTGTTATCGTGGTTGTAAAAAAAAAAAAAAACATCCAGTTGAAGCCCTGTATGCAGGATTAACCCTTGTGTTGTCTTCCTGTCAAAATTGGAAATCAACACTTTTGGTGCCGCTTTTTATCAATTTGTTTTAACTTTTTCCTACGTTTGTCACTTTTTTTGACATTTTCAACACTAACTTATTAATTTTAGTTTACAGTTATTTTTGGAATGTATGGTCAATAAGCCTCATTTATAGGAAAGCAGAAATTAGGAATTATTGAAACTAAAATTAAAAGAATGTATGTTGATGGATAATCACAGACTGAAATATGTCAACTTTTACTCAATACTATTTTAAAACCACTTAAATCTTTCTTTTTTCAAATGCTACAAAATTGAACTACCCCAAAATTAACTTGCCAAAGAGTGTTGTGTGGAATCCATCATGTTATTTTTGGTAATTACAATTGGGTAGTTAAAAAGAACATTGATAGAGGAAAACGGATCAATTTGACCCGAGGACAACATGAGGCTTAAGAATGGGGAAGCCATCCTTTTTGAACTGGAAAAATGGCTCAAATGGCACAATTGGTCGGTCTAAATATAAGGCTACTAATATTTTGTCACACAAAAATAAAAACAGGGATAAGTTGTCACAGTTTCATTGAATCAAGAATAGAAGGGAATTTTGACCTTAGAAATCAAAATTAAATTCAGTATGAATGTAACTGCAAATTTATTACACCAACTAACAACAGGAAAAACATTGATCAAATTAACAAGACTAACTTCAACTTTATTGTCCCCGAGGGGGATGTTCTCAAACATAATAAATACTGTTAACATGTTTTTTGCATTAAATATTACAGTGACAGTATAACATAAAAGCCAGAGTACGTTACTAGCAATGCTAAATCCTGACATCATCATGCTAACATGCACGCAATGAAGCTAAAATGCTGATATCTAGCAGGTATATTACTGTATTTACCATGGACGCCATCTTGATTAGGAAAACAAACAACAACAAAAATCAATAAATAATTTCACCTTATCACCAAATATTCTACTAAGAGTGACATGGGAAGTGTACCCAATTTCATAGCAATCCGTCCAAAGTTGTCAAGAGATTTGCGCTCAAAAAACAAAAATCTCAACGTCATGGTCCAATGGAAGTAAAGTCAAGGGATCACAATACTCATAGGCTTCATTCTTCTGGGATCATACATGTCTGTACAGAATCTTTAGGCAATCCATCCTATAGTTGTTTAGATATTTCCATCTGGACCAAAGTGGTGGACATAACGTAGATGACATGCTAGAGCTCAGTCCAAATGAAGAACACACTTTGAGGACCTTCTCATAATGTGCCACCGAGCAAAAGTTCTGTCTGCCTAACAATTGCCAGTTAAAGTTAAGACCAGTTCCACTCATAGCACTAACGACGTGAAGTGCACAGTTCCCAGCAGACACACACTTGCCATAGGTGGGTGATTGAAACTAGTTGACAAAAAGACGTGTACTACACAAAAAGTGTATGTAATTAAGGCCTGTGGCTGTGCCTAATTTACGGACCGGGAGCTTAATGATAACACTGACTGGCCGAGTGTCAAAAAGTGAACGGTAGGGTCAATTTCCATAACAGCCCTGTGTCCTTTTTGGAGTTCAGTTTGACAAAAACAGTGACTGTAAGTACCAGACTGTGACTGGATTCTTCAGTCAGCACAATGTTAGTACCAATAAGTTAGAGTCAGATATGCTCTTTAAATGGCTGGGTCTGTGTCAGGGGAACTGCAGGACTGGTGACAGGTGGTAATGATATGCTACATGACTTCTGTACAGACTGACATGCAGACTGTGGGTTACTGGATACTGTATAGAGCATTTCTCTGCTATGATAAGGACAAGTGCCCTACATCTTTTGGTTTGTTTAATTTTTATCTTGTAAAATTTAGGTGGGCGACTTGCAGTATGCGAGCACGCACTGTTAGAGTTATTTCCCCACGGCAGACAGCAAACTCAGTTGTGTATGTGTGCGGTGGCTGTTTGCAGGTAACAAACTTGTGGCTCCCTACCTAATGAAACAATTTATCAAACTGTACTCTGCCACCAAATACAACATGCAAAACTAAAAAATGCAGCCGTTGTCAACCTCATAGATATAATTTAGTGTTGCAGTAAATCCAATGAGGGTAATGTTATTCACTGAGTTGCCGATAATGCAATATGATTTGAATGTAAGATTCATTGGTTAAGGGCTGAAAATGTGGTTCATACATGATTGTGCCTTCACTGTCCTAGTTGCAACTGATTTGCAGCTGATTTTAGGAGACTGGAATACAACTATTACAAACAGCTAACTTCATGTCTTCCTGTTTCTCAGTTGTTTAAAAAAAGTCCAGCTTCTTTTCCTTTTTAACCAATACAAGTTTCCATTCAGTTGGGTAAGTTCCAGGTAGGAATTATAGATTATATATATATATATATATATATCATCATAGATTTAACCATTTATTGCAACAAATGGAAATACAGTTATACTCAGCGATGAGGGCCCTGTTCTAATGTTGCGCTCTGGACAGCCTAGCAGCATGCTAAACTGAAACGGGAGTGGGCCCAATCCAAGACATTAAAACAATTTCAGACTTAAAGGAATACACCGACTTATTGGGACTTCAGCTTATTTACCGAATGTACCAATTACAAGGTCACATGAGACACAGCCATCTTCTAACCGTATACATACTGGGAACTATTCTCCACAGAAGCCAAAGCACTGCTACTTCTGCTACTTGGATGGACTAATTTGCTCACAGCACCTGGAAAGCCCCGTGGTGAGGAGCAGATAGTAACAACGGTGCTTTTAAGGTGTTGAGCTAATCACTCTGCCCAAGTAGCAGTGCTTTGACTTGTGTGGAGAATAGTTCTCAGCATGTATACTAATAATAATACGGTTAGAAGATGGTAGATATTAGAAAATATTTTGTAACTTATTGGGAGCAGTAGGCTAGTTGGAGCAGGTTACCTCCTGCATCTGTGCTGAGCTAAGCTAGCGGGGGGTGCGTCAGACAGAGTTACGACAGGCACGGAGATGAGAAGGGTGTGTATGGACTTATCTACCTTTGGGGGACACGGTGAATAAGTTAAAGTCTCAATACGTCGGCGTGTTCCTTTAAGTTATGACACTCACACACAAACCAGGAAGGTGGAGGCTGGGGTGGTGGAGGCAAGCTTTGCCAGCAGCAGTGCTGTGAAGCAGCATTGGAATAGCAGGAGACAGAGAGGAATTGGGAGACATTTAAATGGATGGCCTGATGTGAGAAATGGCTGTGATTGGCTGTGATTGGTTGTGACTGGCGGGAATGAAAATTCAATTAGTGGGCATATGACTTCCGTGTCCTGCATGAACTAACACAATGCTTAATTTCCAGTAAGGTCATACAAATAACAGAACAAAAGTGTGTTCGAGCTGTGTAGTTTTTTATGCAGCTTATTACATTTTTGAAAAAACTGGGGTGGAATCAGAAGGTCCTTAACTGCATTGGGATGGACGGGTAAACTGCATTTATACCGTCAGCCAAGTGTAAATGCAACTAAAAGCTCACCAACTCTGCCTCCTACTTCCAGCTTCAGCTGCTCGGCAAAAGCTTAGTAGTAGCAGTGTCTGGCAAACATTACCTTGCAAAATATGATTTAAAAATACATAAAGCAGCAGCCCTTGACCTGGGGAGTACCATGTAACTGAACTTTCTTTAGCATTCTCAATTTCGATTGGAAGGGAAATGTATTTATATCATGTATTTATTTATGTTACTGCATAGCATACAGATTTCTGCCCACTTCCCCTTAAATGTTTCCAGTGCTGTAGTTTGAAGCTCGATTGGCACTATAATGGCCACCGAGAGAAAATCCTAGTGCAAATTTTTTTAACTTGTGTTTAACGTGTGTGTAATTTTGTTTGACAGATTTCATCTCAAGAGCTCTGCTTTTCTAGCCTGGAATTAGACCCAAATCCGAAAGAATAAGGGTCTGTCATAGTAATGAAAGTCGCCCATCTCAAGGGGCGACATCAAGCGTGCATTTGAAAATCTCACTGCACACAATTGGATAACACTACGACCAACCACAACAACACATGGGGTGACGTAAACTTAGCGAGCAGCGGAGCTAACCGGTAAATTACACTGTTGTCATCTGTTTAGCTCGCCTCTGGCCCGCCTATATCAGATACACCGTTGTGATTGGTGCAGCTCGGCTACAAGGGTATAGTTAATGAGCAGCATTACTCGATGCCAGAGTAACTCAGTGAGCAAATTCACATTGTGCTCTCGCGAGAACTTTGGATTTCCAGGGTACTGCTTTTCGATGCTAAATTCAAAATCTGGAAAACATCCACTGAGCATTAGTTGAGTCCTGCAAATATAGTACAGTGTCTCAGTATAGAATCCAATGGGAGTGCATGTCTCGCTATTTCTTAACATTCTGAACAACTGAAACTAGGTTTTGTAGCTATAAAAAGAAGCATGACTGCATCGCCATGGCCTATTTCTCTGCTCAGATCTGTTTGGGACCATATTTTTCTGAATTTGAGTCACTTCTGTACAATCTGCTAAGACTGGCTGTTGGATCAGCTTCATGAAAATATGAAAAAATGTGTGTACTACATAAACGTTACTTAATTAGCTGTCAATGTAAAATGGAATATCCAAGCCCATATTTAAGGATTCAGTAACTTCTGTGCAAGCATGTGAAATGGTTGTAGTTATGTCATATATCTCAGGATGCTATATTTTAACATTTGATGTACATGAACTCATGTGCCCCACAGTTTACTTACTACAGTTATTTTTACATGAATGTTCTGAATCGACTGTATACTTTCATCTGAGGAAAAATACCCCCAGGTATTCCACAGCAAGGTCTCAGACAGTAGCAAATTATCAGCAGTGGAGACACTGAGTTTTTTTTTGTAAGGGAAAAGTAGACGTTTTAGTTCTACCTGCCTCAAAGTGTGTGTGTGTGTGTGTGGGGGTCGGTAGACACTGAGCTTTACTTAGTGGAAGATGTATGAGCATGACTTGGCAGACAAGAGCCTCAGGGAAAGAAATGTAAAGTGAGAGGAAAATCATTAGCTTTGTTTGCATGTTCCCTCTCAATTACGTGTCTCCCAAGACTGGCAGAACATTGAAAAAAAGGAGAAGATCTGCTGCTTGGATAACAATTTGTCATTGGCTTTTGTATCAGGGATGCATGTGGCATTAAAAAAGCTTCCTCGGCTGTATAGCCGCCTGAATTACAGATCTCTGCTCAGCCCCTGCCCAGGCGCAATCACAAAGTCACATTTCATGGCAAGGGGGGATGTAGGCGCCTCCGCATTGTGACAAAACTATTGCTCATTCCACCTCTCAATATTTATCATTGTACAATTTCCCCCCACCGCCTCGCTCTCGAAGGCCATGATTTATGACACGCTCAGCCTCGGCCTCATCAGAACCGCGACGTGTTCATCACAAAGACTTTTCGCAGGCATTGGTTTTGATTAATCCCAAAGTGGGAAGAAGGAGAAGAAGGGTGGAAGACAGAGAGATGGAGATGGATGGAAAAGGAGAGAACTTGAACTGGAGAGAGAGAAGCGGACTAACAGAAAGAGAAATAAGGACTCGGCCTCTACTTATCTATACGTCAAAGAGGTGACACTGCCTTGCAAATTTGCTAAAGCTCATTTGTAATGTTTTCCGCTTGTCACTGACCTTAATGCGCACAGCTCATGGGAGTTGCAGCCTGCCACATGATCAATGGGAGAAGAGGGAAGTTACATCTCACCATTAACCGCTTGTGACTCGTAATATGCAAAGCGTGGCCGCTATGAGTGATGCTTTTTTGCGCCAGCTGGTGGTTGGGGGAATGACAGAATGTAAATTGCACTTTTGGTGCACAACCAAAGGTGCGCTCTCCTGCATGTAAAGGCAAAGGCTTTGTTGAACACTCTTTCAAAGTCACCCTCAGCCTCAAAAGCCTGTGAAGCAGCTTGTGCAGTGGAGCCGCTGCTGGGACTCAGGCCAGCTGTAATGAGAGGAATCAGAGCTTGTTATCTATCCACTTTGCTTCACACACACCTTTTAATGATTTTGCAGTGATTACGAACTGTCTTTGGGGTGGAGACATCCTGCCTTTAAATCATTGCCTAATTGGCTGGTCATTCATGGATTAGGGAAAAGGAAATCACTTTAATCTTCCAGGAGTACTAAAGTTATTTTTTCCTTCAACTTTTTTTGCCTTTGAGTCCTTTGTCATTGTCTACACACCCACCCCCTTTCTCTCTCCAATGAGTTCCATTGGCCTCCTCTTGAAAGCGGGCCAAATTATGTCAAACACAATTAACGTGCCATTCATCATAGTTATTATACACATATTGAATCTTTCTGGGAACTCCCTTGAAAGACACTCCATACTGTGGCATTATTCAAAAACAGTTTATTTCGCAAGGTTAATAAAGTAATTCAAGTTTTGAAGGTGCAATATCTTCAGATAATGTTTCTGGAGCAGGTGACCTTAGAGGGCTACGCCTATACTCATATAATCTGGAGTTACAATACGTAACTATCATTATATTTCATATAGGTTTCGCCCTCTAAGGCTGCACTACTGGGTTAGGGCGAAGCTGAAGTAGTCAATGCCACCTGCAGCACAGGCTCACGGCTCACAAGCAGAACATAGACTAAACTTTCCCCCCAAATGCACTTCACAGAGGCTCAATCAGATTCCGTTATTCTGATAAAGCCTGCCATGTTATTGACGTGACCTGAGAGGTTCACAAGTCCCGAGTTATGACAGCAGTAGTGCATTGATTAGTGGGGAATTGTGCATGATTTGCACTTTTATGGAATGCCTGGGTTTCTCTCAGCCCAGTAGCGTAGCTTTAGAGGGTGAAGCCTATACAAAATACAACAGTTTCTTCAGTACAAATTCAAAATACTGGAGAGAGTCGTCTACCCTGCCCCTTTTTTTTTAGGTCTGGTAGAATCTCTGTTGATCCCATTCATTTGCATTAGCATTGATGTCAGAAAAGATAGTATTTCAACTTAGCATGTTTCCTTAATATGTGATGATGCATTGGGGTCATTTTTGGATTTTTTACAGTAAATATATGTTATCAATGTGTCGTAATCTTTTTTTTTCCACTGAATACCCCAACTGCTTAACCCTCAGAGGTCTGAAATTTTGGGTTTAATTCGCTCATCCAAATTATAACCTGAAAAGCTTGTGTGTTTTGAGTTGTTTATTTTTCTTTGCTTATCTGCGTGCTTCAGCTCTGACCTGTGCTGCTGGATTAGCCAAAAATCGATGTCATAGAAACATAACACACAAAACTTTTCTGCTTAACACCATCACAGGTACGATATATTCATTGTTTGTCATAAACTTTTTCCTCGGCACAACAAATCCAAACACAACGGAGCCCCAGAGGAAATTTGAGCTTGATTTGGCTCAATATTTCCTCCTGACACAAACATTTCACTGAATATATCCATTCAATTTCCTCATGCCTGTGAAATCCATTTACTTTGGAGCGACCGTTTCACCCTTTCCAAGCAGCAGAATGGCAATAATGATATAAATGACCCCACAAATGAATGGAGATCTCACTGCCGTATATCAATTCTGCTACTTAAGAGGAAGTTGCGATTTTAAAATGAACCTGGCTTCCCCAGTGGCGGTTTCCCAAATGCGCAGGAGCCCGCTGTGAAATACTTGGTTAAGCAGCTTATTGATCTTGGAGGAAAGGTATTCCAAGTGTTGTGCTTCTTCTACCTCTCAGCACTGACAGTCACTACTGATACACATCACAAATTCACCCACTCACTTGGTCCACAGCAGACACAAGACAGAAAGCACCCCCACACCTGCACAGACAATAAAAAGGTACATACATGTTTAATGTAGATGTACACAATTTCACCATTACAGTACAGATCATAAAAATGTATCTCTGGCTGTTTTAACTCCCGATGATCTGTACAAGGTCCAATGCATTTGACCTATCCTGTGCAGTGACTTTTCAGTCCTGCTCAGTGTCAAGATCAGCAAACGCATGAAGAAAGAAATGTCAGAATGGAACGTGCATAAATCTATACTACGGCATTTTTAAACAGAATAGAGTGGAACTTTGATGCACATGCAACAGCCAATTGTGATATCTTACATCTGAGGCATTGCCCCCCTGTCTGATCATTACATTCCTCCAGTGGTGTTTTCTTTTATAGATTGACTGATGTTGCACAAGCACCATGACCTGATATTGGAGTCTGGAACTCTACTAAACCTGACATTAGATGGGAGCTAATTGGACTGTTCTGACCTGGTTATAACATCTGTCCTGAGTGATCGGCTCGAACGTGGACAGCTCTAGGTGCTGTCTGTAGAATGTGTCTCCAAATGTGTCTTCAGTGAGTACTTATGATCGGATCTCACTTCCCCGTTCCATATGCGAATAAACAGGTACATTATTACCATTTGCATATCAGCTGGTTGTGTGTGTTTATCATGTCAGTTGTTTTCACATAATTAAAGTGAAAAATGAAAAAGCGCTGCCCACAGTCTGTCTGTGTGTAAAAATGGGGTTAATGAGCTAAATTTAGGCATTGAGACAGTCTCAAAAGTGCATGCAAAATGGCAAAACTTTCCAGACTTATTTCAATAGCTTACTCATTTTTGTTTTGTTTTAGCGTAGACAGTTAAAGTCAATTTCATTTTTGTCTGGACTATTTTGTGACATAAACATACACATATTGTGGGTGGCAGTAGCTCAGTCCGTAGGGAGTTGGGCTGGGAACTGGAGGGTCGCTGGTTCAAGTCCCTGTACGGACCAAAGTATGGTGGTGGACTGGTAGCTGGAGAGGTGCCAGTTCACCTCCTGGGCACTGCCAAGGTGCTCTTGAGCAAGGCACCGAACCCCGAACTGCTCGGGGCGCCTTTCCATGGGCAGCCCCCCCCATTCTGACATCTCTCCATTAGTGCATGTATAGGACCTGAGCATGTGTGTGTAATTCAGGCCTGTGTGTAATGTGTGTAATAACAACAGAGTGTAAAGTGTAGTTTCCCCTTGTGGGATTAATAAAGTATAATAAAAAATAAAATATACAGCGTTATTACAATTTCAAAAATTAAAAGATGAACAAGGCGTGTTACCATAATTTATTAGCTTAATTAATTGTGTATGATCAAACTATACTAGTTTGGCTAGTGTGTTCACCAAAAAACAGATCTACACACACACACACACACACACACACACACACGTTATTGCTTAAGCAGGTACAACACACACGCTGCAGTCCAGATTGGACTGGTAATGCAGCTCCCAGGAGAAAGATTTCAGTATTTTCAGCTGTTGCTGGCTTTGGCTGAATAATCGTTATTACTCCATACAGAGGCTACTGTTGACTTATCGCACCATGTAACCATTAATTAATTGATGACAATCAGTAAAGAGAAAAAGCTTCCATTTGACTTAATTAATTACCTAAGCCATTACCATCTGGGAAACACCCAAGCAACATTCAGCTTTACAACAAGAAATGATTGCTTTGACATGAATGTCAAGTAATGTCATCACAGTCATTCAAGGTCCACTTATTTGATATTTCCCAAGCTGTCAGTCACAAACACATGGCCTTCCTTAGCTGATTGAGTTGTTCAGTTGTCATGGCGAGGGAGCTGTCATTATATGACCTAGGTGTAGAATGACAACTGGGGTAATCCATCCACTGAGAAAGGGCTTGAGAAACTAAGTAGCCACTTTTTGTCCCACTGCTATTTCCAAGGTGAAGAATGAAGCTTCAAGCTCAAAGTATTAGTAATATATTTTAAATCTATAGGTCTGAAAATATCCACGTAGGATCAAATTAGAAAACTATGGAAAGCGGCATAGATGAGCACTTATGAAAAGCTACCTAAATAAGACATTTTGTGTGAAAATAAGTGTGATCCTGAATCTGTATTGACACATAAGTGATTTCAGTTTCCAAAACAGCAGCCGCATTGTCCCATTGAACACCTGAAAAATAAGTCTAAGACAGTTTGTCCATTCGGGTAAAGGAAGGGTTGATTTTGATGTTTCAGTTCAGATGTACAGTATATATTTATTAAATGCTGATCAGTCATCTTAGAGAGTTAGGGTCACTCATATATAAATCTTTGGAGCTCATTTGCTCTATGTGAAAATTATGTGCCAGACATCCCACACAAAACAGATGCGAGCTTGAAATAAACACTTGTTTTTAGTTGTTGTGTTTAACACTATAAGATTTTTCACATTTTTTACAGACTGTGTTGCTAATAAAACCTCCCTCTCCATTCCAACATGTATGCCCCCCATTACCACCACCCTCCTCCATGTATCTTTCCTCCTATCTGTCTCAGCTCTGTTGTGTCCCTTAGCCTTGTATTAGTGTCATCACGCTCTATTGGACTGCACTTGTCATACTGATACCAAACTAATCAAGACTAATGAATTCATTTAACTGATGATAATAATGTTATTAAAATGCAAATTGTTAATTTCTTTTAATTGCTCTACATCACATGTAATCAATCACAACAACTTCCATCGTCACCACAAATCTCTCTGCTCCTGTCCCACTCTGCTCGCGCCATTTCAGAAAATATTTCCATTTTCCTCTTTCTTATGAAGAGACTCAGGCCTTGTTGGTTAGTTCGGTCATGGTCATGGTTAGAGATGTGATTGTATGCCATATCATTTATTCTTAATCTTCTTGTTTGTGTCTGCTCTAGTGATTGTGAATGGGCTGGTGACAGTAGAGCTGTAATTGGAAATTGCATGACTGATTTGCCAAGATGGGGCAAATACAGAGTATATAGAGTATTGTAACATGCTAAGTAAGTGAGCAATAACAAGCTAACTCCATCCTACCAGAGTTCACATAGAAACCAACAAAGCCGTTCATTGGCATTATTAATGGCGATTAATTAAAGTTTTAAATATAAACATTTCTGAGGCAACTGCTCTTAAGGCCAAACTAAATCTCAATCCATGAAGCCATATTGTCACATCAAATTTATGTTGGTGGAAAAGAAGGAGATTTGGTAAAGCTACAATAAAAATTAAAATTCCAATCGCTACCATTTGACAATGGCTGTTTTTTTGTTTTGTTTTTACCTCCAAAGCTGCTCTAAATTTCTAATCTAATAGTTAAAGTTATCTACTTGAAGCATTGTATGTTGTCATATAACAAAACGTAAGAGGGATGAGGGTATAATTACATCACATTTCTGGATAGAACAGTGGTGAGTACTCAGATCATTCAGAAAAAAAATCTACCAAAAAACATTTCAATCAGGACATGTTTGCAAATATGCAAAAGAGGTTTATTGTACATGTCAATAAAATGTACAAAGTCTTTGGCGGATAGACTCCATCGCTATACAAATATTTTGTATATCTATATAGGGGTAGAGAACCATCAGACCCCCGGATGGATTCTAGACACCGGTGGTGGCAACAAAGGAGCCTAAAGACCAGACCGAAGGAGGCTCCGGACCGGTCAGCTGGAGTAGAGGACAGGAGGTGGAAGGGGGGGTGGAGGGTTGCACTCTTTGCCTGCAACAACAGCTGATAGCAAAGGGAGAAACAGATTTTTAAAAGCAGGGTTGTGACTCTGTGATTGGCCCTTGCAATCTGTGTACGATTCTGATTGGTTAAGCAAGAAAGTGAAACGCCTCCACCAGCAATTTCATTTAGGAAGAGAACGCTGATTGAATTAGGTCTTCCTGAAAGAATTTAATCTGAGCTATATTTAAATCAGGAGAGACAAGTTGCATATGTGCGACAGTTATATACAGCAAATAAGTACACTTATTAGTATAACAGCTGAATTGATTTAGGAGCGCACTGATTAAAAGTTAGGTCTTCCTGAAAGAATTTACACTGAGCTACATTAGTCACCATAAGCGAGAGTAGAGTGTAGTAAAAGTACAAAAGTATTAACAGCTAAATATAGTTTAAGTTGCAATGGTAAAGTAGTTATTATGCAGAAGAAACCCTTTCAGAATGTTACATTATCGTATATTACTGTATCATTAAAACCTCCGCCAAAGAGTTTCTGTTTTGAAATTGGCTTTTCTGTTTGTCTGTCTGTCTGCAGGATTACTGAAAGACTACTGGGCCGATTTTCATGAAACTTGGTGGAAAGGTGTAGGATGGGTCATAACAGAACCCATTACAATTTGGAATGGATCTGATTCAAGACGCAAATTATTTTTCACTTTTGTTAACATTGCAAGATAAGGCATTTGTGCTGCATTCATGTGGTGTTGGAATAATAAAAAACTGTTCCTGACTGGGAAGATTCAAACTGCATTACTGTAACATTGTGAGATGGTGTTACGTGGGACGAAGGAGGACCCAAAAGCAGAGAAGGGAAGGCAGGGAGGAGAGAACTTCACAAGGCTTTATTTCCATAGAAAACAAAGTAACAAAAACACGGAATCCAACAACGGCAGCACAAAGTCCCAAAATCCAAAAATCAGGTCCAGGGGGGAAGGCAATAGAAAAACAGAATAAAAGGGCGCACACGGACGAAGGGAACAAGGCACCAAGATACAAGAATGATCTGACAAAAGACAAAGGGAACACAGAGGTTAAATACAAGATGTCACAAGGTAACAGAACAGGAACAAGGAACAGGTGATACGTCAGGTGAATCACATCAGGGCGGGGCTGGACAATCAGACAGACAAAAGTAAAACTAGGCTAGACTAGACAAAACAGGAAACCATACTATCAAAACAAAACCGGAAACAGAACATACAGACACTCACTGGGGAACACAAGACAGAAACTACCATACCAGACCGAGGAGGAAACTAAGACACAAACACAAGGAGACAAGACAGGACCTAAAAACCAAAGAAGGAGAAAAAGAAACTAAGCAACCACCCAAACCATCACTGATAGGGCATCCCTGGGTGAAGGTACGCAGAATTTTGATGAGGCAGTTGGTGGAAATGGAGTGGAAGTGTACTTTTGTAAGTACTTTATTACAATACATCATATTTTTATACATCATTTGTATGTCAATTTTAATTTGCAAGTAACTGCTGACTAAACGATGAATACATAGGAGTAAAGTACACTATTTCCCTCTGAATAGAAGTATAAATGAGCAATGTTCTTCTCAAAATCCCAAATTGAGGGTCACTACAGTAAATCTGTGCACATGACACCTTCTACTATCTTTCATTTGGACAAGTAAAATCTCTTTAATAGATAGATAGATAGATAGATAGATAGATAGATAGATAGATAGATAGATAGATAGATAGATAGATAGATAGATAGATAGATAGATAGATAGATAGATAGATAGATAGATAGATAGATAGATAGATAGATAGATAGATGGATCCTGAACGTTACCAACCTTTCCACATTTTGTAATGCATGCCTGTGCCCTCAGCTTCAAAAGCCTTACTCTCCACAATTTGACTGCATCTAAAAACGATTTTCGCTCTTCAACACTGTTCAATCTAGCATTTCCTTTAGCTGTGTGTGTTGTTTATGCACAGTATGTCAGTGGCCGCTAAAGAAAAATAGCCACAACCAAGAATCAATCACCAAACACATGCGGTGGGCATTTCATCCCGAGGGTTTATGACCTTCACAACCTAGAATATCAATTTATCTCAAAATTATTTTCAGCACTCCATCTTCCAGTGTTCTGTTACTCTGCATTGTCAGTCCTAGAAAATGTCTTTCATTTCACCTCAGGCAGAGATTAATTTGGGTCTTATCTAAAGTCCTACATATTTGAATTGACTGTATTTTATCACCACGGTGAACAGTGGGGAAGAGTTATAATGATAAACAGGACATTTAGGTTTAAATTGAGACAGTGAAGGTACCTACATGAAGATTTCTACTTGTTTTTTGAAATGTCAAGTATTCTATTATGTACTATCGTTGCCTGCTTTGTAGTCTCGTAAAAGCTGTGGCTTTGGATAGTTTTGCTCAATAACAACTGCTTTTGTGATTTACACAGTAAGTAGTGATTTATTATATGAAGCAATTAGCAGATTTTCCAAAATTAAAATATAGTATAAATAAAAAAATATAGTTAAAGTGATGAAAAGTTGGCTTTTCCGCTGCTAGTGTCACATCCATTTAACACCCGATTTCCACCAACTGTGGAAAATCAAAATAAAATACACCATGCTCACGGCAGATCATATGCGTGGGTTTGATGTTGTGATCATTGACTGGTTCTGTGGTTGAAGGAACAATCAATCACAGCTCTGCAGGGGGGTTTAAGAACTGGGAACGTCTTCAGCTTTTGATCCCTTAAGATTTTCAGTATATTTATACTTTGGATAGTACTTGTTTGCTAATTACTTGACGTAGTGTGAGCTCCATTCAGATCCATGTGTGCTAACCTCTCGTCAGTTGTGTGATGTGAGAACTGAACTTTATAAAGCTAATACTGTTGTTAAAGGAAGAACATCACACATGAAGAATACTGTTTTACCGCTGTAAAACCTAAGAAACTGCTCATTTCCATCTTCCACTTAACGCCTTTTGACGACTATTACAACTTTAAGTAACAGTGAAAAAACAAATGTTTTCTTATTTTAATTTAAACGGATAACTGCTCATGGGTCGTAATCATTTTGCTTGTTTTCAATTATTTCTCACAATCATCAAGATTTCTAGTGAGCACATCTTTGAACGTTGAATGCTCAGAATATTATATCTCTATATAAAAACATTTCAGTTATCTCTATAATCAGGAAGTGTTTTCCCTCGGATTGAAAGAAAATGAGTCTGCAGCGCTGGGCAAACTGAGACACAGCTAGGATTGCTCTGCCATTGGTTTTTGTCTTTAACCTGAAGCTGTAGCTGGAGATGATCCTCTGTCTATGTCACAATCGCCCCCCTATGGTCCTGTCATTGTGAAAGGTTAGCGTTCGGCCTTCCACTCATAGAATCATGGATCAAATTAATGTGAAGTGGCTGTGGAAAGGTTGTGGCCTAGGCTCCAGCTGAATGGTTGGAGCTTTGCTCTGTGTGTGTGTGTGTGTGTGTTAGTACAGCCTATGCCTGTGGCTGTTTCTAGGGTTCAGTAAAACCTCAAAGCAGATACTCGAGCAATGAGGGATGATGATAACTCACGTACTGTTTATGTTTCATAGTCATACTAATTATTGTCTTAGATTAGATCTATGGTGGCGAGTGTCTTTTTGCAACAGCTCAACAATATAGAAATTTACTAGCTTACTGTAATTATAATGTGTGTGTTTGCTAAATTGATATTAAATTAAAACAGGTCGCACCACACTAACAAAAAAGATTGTTACCAAATATGCACAGTACACCTACTAACTGTTAGCTAAGCTGATTGAACCACATGGCAAAAGTAATGTTAGCCTAATGTCAGCTTGAATGTGCCCCATTTAATTAATAGGTAATATGGTCGACATATCTGAACTGAGACTTTATTAAAATTCTGTTAAATAATAATGCAAAAGGGGGAGATTTTAAAATGATACAATATGCCTCAAACTACATAACATTATTCCAAAAACCTTTAAGCAAATTGCTAAAGATTAGCTTAGCTATTCAGATATTTTAACACTTGTTTTAATGTTAATTAATAACTCTCATACACTCATTGTTGTGTGCATATGTAAATCAAGCAAAGCTTTATTGAGATATGTTGTTTTCAAAAGTTATGTCAACACTTGTAATGCTACGCGACAGTGCTACAGAGCTTTCATAGGAATGGGTTTACAAAATCCTAAGCTAACACGCCGCGCTAACAAGCCAAAATAATTAATGTTGTAACCCAAGTTTTAGCTACCAGTATTAGGAAGAACTTACCACACAGATTTCTTTAACACAAAGATTTAACATCTGGTGTAACCCAATCCAGGTATTTCGTATTAAGACTAATACAAATTAAAACAATGAAGCTTATTATTATTATTATTATTATTATTATTATTATTATTATTATTATTGCTAATTTAAACATTTATAAAATTACTTTGTTTTCACCACTGATGTTTGAGAGACCGTGCTTGCAGGCCTAAGTGCAGTGTGTGCACGTGTGATTCTGTCTTCACACTCTCACGTCAAATTGGCAGACTCCATTCATCTGTCAATCAACCCGCCGTACATCATAATGATGGAACAGGGGGGACAAAGACATTCGCTCTGATAACTCCAGAAGCTCCCAATTAGTGTCTCGCTACACGTCAATCAAAACAATTATCAATCAATGAGCCGCAATTAAGGCTAAACCGGATTAAATTCTCGTTATTTCTGACAATTGAATCTGTCTTGTGCAGGACAAACACTGAAGGATGTGACAGCTGGGCTTGGAAGAATCATTATAAGCATTATTGGCAAGGTAGAGTGTCCCTGGTGTCATTTATTGCATGTAAACACTATTTCAGTAATATTTTTGAACATGTTCAATAGTTATAGTTACATAGTTCACTTTGAAATATACTAGTTAACATTCTGTAGAAACAGTTATATACAGTACAGGCCAAATGTTTGGTTACACATTCTCAATCAATGCAGTTCCTTTATTTTCATAACCCATATTTCAGCCCATACTGTCCCCATGTAGGCCCCACATAAGACTTAAAGCTGGGACCATTACATGTCATTTAGCTGACGCTTTTATCCAAAGCAACAATAAGTGCTTTCAACAACAAAGTGCAAGTGTACATTAGCTTTAAATAAGCAAAACTACAAAGAGCCATATGAAAGTGCAGCTTCAAAAAATACATATGCCAATCAGAAGGGAGTTGCAGTAGGCTAGACATGAGATGACTAGAGCCTGAACCAGAACCTGAGCCGCCATCTGCGTTAAAAGGGACATCTGATGTTATGCAGCATGTATCTACAAGATCTGCAGCAATGTTGGCGTAGAAGGAGTATTGGTCAAGTGTCACACCCAGGTTTCTAGCATTCTGAGTGGGGACTACCACAAAGTTGTCAACTGTTATAGTCAGGTCTTGGGTAGGAGAGCCCTTTCCTGGAAGGAAAAGGAGCTCAGTCTTGTCAAGGTTGAGTTTCAGATGGTGTGTGGACATCCAACACGGCTGAGATACGTGCTGCTACTTAAGTTTCAGACTCTGTAAAGGAGAGAATTAGTTGAGGATAGCTGTGATAAGAAAAGCCGTGCAAGTGAATGACCGACCCGAGAGAGTTGGTGAACAGAGAAAAGAGGAGGAGACACAGGAGTGATCCTTGAGGAATCCCAGTTTTGAGTGGTCAAGGTTCTGAGGTAAAGCCTCTTTACCTGGTAGGTTCGGTGTGTCAGGTAAAATGTGAAAATTCTATTTGATCAACCCAAGATGCATGTGCAAGTGTCAATAGGGTCCACAACATTGATACGCCTTCTCACAAATCAACTGGCCCGGATTGGCTAGCCAGGAGCAAGGTCCAGTGGTGTTTAGTCATGGTGCTGGGTTGAAATCATAGTTGAAATATCATGGATGCATGTATTAATGAAGAGTATGGTGAAGATCTGTTATGAAAAATGCCCTGAGATAGTTAATGATGCCAGATTATTCAGCACTACTTTAATTAAACTCACTTAACTTGATCAGAAAGCTTTGTGAAATGGGGAGATTTGTGCTGAGAATTATGACAATTTTTTAAATTTGATTTAGACTGAGAAGCTGAGCCAGTAGTGTGCAAGGGATAGCTACTGTCAGTGTGGGTCTGAGCTGTTGTACCACAGTGTTTAAAGAAGCAAACATGATCAGATTTCTTACAATGTAACCACTTTCTAAATCTACATTGTAAAGCAACACTTACTGTATTTGCACTGAATTTGAAATTATATTTTACAAAAACACACTGAATTACAAGGCTGTAATTACAATTACATCAAAATGGGCATACAAATACGTTGATGGAAACATGACTAGTGCAACCCCAGCAGTACTTGCTGCAACATCTCTCTTCAGCCTATAGTCCACTCTAGCACTGCTAACGTAAATAATGCCTTGATTACAGAGTTCCTGCTTTGGCTTCTGTAAGGATCTCCTTCCCAGAAGAGTGGCTGTACCCAAAACAATCTCTGCTTTACATTAAATGATTAATTACACTATTACCTGGAACTGTACTTGCACAACCTTACCTTAAACTAGACACACACACACAACTTCTGAAACCATGTTGTTCCCATGGCGTGTCACTCCCTCAAGATAGATGTTTCTTCTAGACTCTGTATTGACAACTCATGCTCCCCGAGAGGGCGGCAATGATTTGAATTGATAATAAGTCGCCTGACTGCATGAGTCCATTTTTCCGCCCCTGAGGCATATATTCCACAGTAGAGCTGCTGGGAGATGATAAGACCGTGGAGAGATAACGGCTTTTGGCACAGTGCATTATAGCACCTGAGAAGGTGTTCGTTACAGTGATTATGGTTTTGACAGCAAGGCTGCGAGGTGAGAGGGTCAGCCAGGTATTGTCAGCAATACCAAAGTCCCATAATCACAGTAAAGGTTTCTGCATACTTCAGCTCAATGATGGCAAAGTTGCTCATACCATCCACCAAAGTACCTAAAATTAAAAGAAAAAAAGAAGTTTAAGGATGACGTGTACAAACTCTTGCTTTCCATTTTCAAACATTCAATTATCCTTCCTCACATGTTTCCAACTGGTTAGATGAGGCATAGGCTATAGTCCACCAAAATGTCCAAATTCAGTTTTAGACCAACTTTTATTAAATGACAAATGAGTCCTCACTGGTAAAACAGCAGCTGATTTGTTTTTTTTTGTTTCTGTTTCTTTCTAGTGTTTAACCTTGAAAATTTGATGCACTACAATATACAATAGGAGTCAAAAAACAATGAAACAGCTGAAAAGGTATGTTGGCGTCACCCCTCGAAAGACATTAAAGCAAAATTCTTTACTCTTTTTAAACCTGGGCTGAATTTTCATAGTTTAGCCAACATTTCTGTCAGTTATGTTCAAATTTGAATGATTCTTTTATTTGGGGACTAGGCAACATTGGTATAGACTGTGCAAAAAATATATGGACATAATCTCCATGACATCACCTATAGGTGTATGGAGAGCTAAAATGAAGCTGAAAGTGGCAGCTCCTGGTGGTTTCAGTCTCCAAATGTCACTTCATCCAGCACGATTTAACCCTGTGTAATGCACAACTACAGTAAGTGCGGTAGGTCAAAGTTAATGCAGGAATCATCCCTGCAAAATCCAACATGTCCTTGTACCAAAATGACAGAATAGGGTGTTTGTCAATGACTCCCAAAAAGATGACTGTTGAAGAGTACCAACAACAGGCGTACATTGGGAAAAAATCACAGTTTTTAACATGTGGTTAACATTGTGAATTTAAATAAAACTATTTGGTTAGGTTTAAGATCATGGTGTGGGTTAAAATAAGTAGCCCGTGATTGATATGTAACTTAAGTATGTCACGTAGGACATTTGACATAAGTTAAGTTGGCCTATACGTAAGTGATGGGTGGTCTCCTGTTCCCTCCACCCTGATCTCCTCCCAAGGTGAACATGGTCGCTCTTTATACTGCATCACCTCTCGCTTTGCCAGACCCTCCCCCATAGCGCTGCGGGGGAGGGTCTGGCTAGTCCATACAGCATTATGGGATGGGAGAAAAACAACTCTTCTGACATCCGGTGGAATTTCCCTCAGCAACAGAGCAATCTCAGAAGTGGAACATTGTGGATATAGACTTTGCGTTACCTGACTTTCTCTTTTGCTTCTGTAATAATTAGTATTTGTCACTAAAATATAAGAGGCTTGCACCAACAACCTATACAGACTTTTGGGTAGGACTGTCTGTCAGAATGGAACGGATGCTTACATGGACAGTTAAGTTTGACTAATACATTACCTTATGTGGACCTTTGGCGTCTAAACTTGATTTTATTTGTGCTGCTGCCATATCCCTTCCACATACAGTATCACAAAACATGAAGCTGGTGAGTAAATTGCACCACCAGTATGAATGATGGACAAAATATTAAATTACTAAGTTTATATATTAAAAAAAAAAAATCCTTTTAACCCTCACGTTGTCTTCGGGTGAAATTGACCCATTTTCCTATATGAGTGTTCTTTTTAATTACCCAAAATAACATGATTGCATCCACAAAACGCTCTTTGGCAAGTACAAACAATTTTGGGGGGTCTTGTTCAATTTTATAGCATTTAAAAAAAAAAATTGAAGTGGTTTTGAAATAGTATTGAGTAAAAGTTGACATATTCCAGTCTGTGATTATCCATCAACAAGTCTAAATAATTCCTTACTTCTGCTTTTCTAACTCAAGCATTAGGTATAATTTTCTTAAAAATGAGGTTTATTGACCATAAATTCCAAAAATAACTGTAAAACTAAAGTTAATAAGTTAGTGTTACATAGTGTTAAGCGTCAAAAAATTGGACAAAAACGTAAGAAAAACTTAAAAACATTAATTAAAAAGCGTCAACAAAAGTGTCAATTTTGACGGGAAGAACATCCTGACTCTTCATGACTTATATACAAATCTTGAAATGCATGTGTACTGACTGGCAATTATTCCTCTGAGAAATTAGATAGAATAAAACACAAATGCTAATAGCTTCACAGTTGGTGTTGGCATGGCAACAATAAAGCACAGCTTTTTGTCCTCTCTACAGGGATTAACAGCACAGCTGGGATGCAGCTTGATCGATCGTGGAACGCGCATTAAAGGAAAGTTGCTGTCATGTTTGTTGTGAAATGGTGAAAAAGTGAATTCTGTAAACTTTGGTATACAAACTAAAAGCCCAGTTTTTACTGCACATGCACTCAAATTCACAGTGTTGCTGTTCTTCAAGGTTTATTAGAAAAAGAAAAAAAAATGCCAATCACACCAATAATCAACCTGCATTCAGAATCCTGTTTGTGCTATTAAGAGGTGCTAATATGAAAATGAATCCCTTGCTGATTAAACTCTCATGCGATGCCCAATAACACCATCCAAAAATCACCATTGGAACAATCAAAGAATGGGGGGGGGGGAGAGAAAACCTTTCCGCAATATAATTACAGCCACTTGCATATTTCTGTCTGTCATTTAAAAATGAGTGTCTGGGAGCAGGATAATAGGAATAATCCTGCTGCCCATTTTCATATTAAATTTTGGTGTTCATGGTGAGAGAAGTGTGCGTGCGCGTCTCTTGGAAGCAAATGCTCCGTTTGAATAACTTCCCCCACGGCTTGATGGATGTGATACAGATATTAGATTTTCATCACTTCAAACTCTGAAATTTCTGCCACTGGGTGACTAAATAATTGAAGACTTCTCCCATAAAAACTCAATATATCTGTTTGAGAAAAATGTTGCTTCCTTAAATTTATCAGTCAATTTTTCAAAAGTAAGGATGAGTCTATCACCAGGAGCTATTCTGTAGTAAGGCCTTAAAATGACTCACTTTCAATCCAGCAAAGCATAGCAAGTATGTGACAGATCTTTTGGAGCTGTTGCCACATTTGTACATATTGGAATATTTTTTTTTTTTTTTACAATAAATTAGTATTGTAATTTAATCATTTTAAGATCATACCCATATTGTTAGACTTAATTACGGCCAATTTATTTGTCAAATATTTTTTATTTGATTTTACCCAGATTATTAACAAAATGTATAATAATGATAAAAAAAATATTCATGCTGAAATTAAATAGTAAATTTATTTTAGTTTACAATTTTTACAGTCATCCTACACACTAAAAATACTTGGCTGATAACAACCCAAATTGGGTTATTCCCGACCCAGTTCCTGGTTCAATGTAGGACAGAACACATACTGGGTTGACTTCATGAGTTGGTTTGGAATTTTAACCCATTATAAGGGTTGCTCCGCCAAACCATTC
>JABXJD010000055.1:435000-457500 GCA_013375575.1 Percina caprodes | reverse complement strand
CTTCTAATGTTGACATTTTCAGCTTATTTCGAAGGCCCATATTTTGTGATGAAAAAAACTGAAAATGGGTCAAATTTGACCCCAGGACAACATGAGGCTTAAGTAAATATAGAAGAAGTTTGATCATTTTAAGCACACGGCATACATTTTTTTATTTGAATCTAACTTTTAAATAATTAATTTTCCACTGTCTAATGTTTGATTAGTCAAAAGCTATACATGCAATTTATGTCACTGTTAATACTGTTAGTGTTGTTGTTTCTTCACAGATTTTCAAACTGCACATGTGGACTTCAGTCTAATATTTAGGAGTCTGCTGCTATCTCTCTCTTTAGAGCCAGTTCATGGACAGCAACTCAAAGAAAATAAGGGAACTGTATTGTTCCATTCAGATGTCAAAAAACAAAATCAGCATTTTCCTTTACAGCAGGAAACATCTGGGATGCTCCGCCTTTGGAAATAAGGAAATGCACTGCATAAAGCACATTTGAAATCAAACTTAAAGTATGGTTCAATCTGTAGAATTTGATTCTTTCTACATTGTTTGCCTACTGTACATTTTATATTGCCTTTTGTCTTCGAGCCTTTTATGTCTTCTGTGAAGTCGTAGTCGAAAGACGGTATACAAATAAGCTTGCCTCGCCTAGCTAAGGTCACCAGGTCAAACTACTGCAACAATTCAATGTTAAATTTTTTTATTGTTAGTGTTGTGTCCACTTACCTTTTTTTGCCTGTTTTTAGCTGCACTACAGGTACAAATCACTAGCTTATCTCCTCAGCTATCTAGATTGTTTTTTTATTGCATCAGTGTTAAATGAATGTGCACTGTCCCTCTATATATAAACCAAAAAACACACTAACCATTACTCTGCCACACAATTCCCCAATTAATTTTACATTCTGCAGGACATAATACCCACAAAGTGTTAACACCCACAAACTACTCTTTTTCCAGAGTTCAACTTGACTCTCACAATACATTATGGAGAGTACGAGGTTCTGGATGTGTACGTGGGCATGCATGAAACCTTATATGAACCAAAAATAGTTTGACACAAGTTACCCACGAGCCCTCCACAAAGACTTCCCACAGGCTTGCTCGTGTGTCATTGACAGTCTACACGTACTATAATCTGAGGACAGGATGCGTTACATTTCCGCTGAATTCCTTACAAATTATAATGCAGGTTGAAAAAAACATGTGTGTATGTTTGTGTGTGTGTTGGACTTACCCAGTATGAGGGCAAGCAGCAGAGCGGCACAGAGACACACACACATGGCCAGTGCTATCCTGTAGAGACGACTGTTGCCCTTCTCGGGTTTAACCCCGCCGCCACCTAAACGCTCCAGTTCCATGACTTACAATGCTATATCACACAAATACACATAAAAAAATAAACACTCTCTCACACACATACACATAAAAAAAACACACTCTCACACACACGGTCTGTAAAAATCTAAATGTTCAGGTGGGGATGTACTCAGAAGATAAAAAAACAGAAAGCAAATAAATCTGGTAAAAAGAAATCACATTCATGTAAAAAATTAAATCCAAAAAGTTATAGAAACATCTTCCTAAAACACACACACTTTCTCTATGTACTCTGGTCTCTTTCCCAATTTAACACAGACTTTATTCACGTTCCCAGTCCCTCTCTCTCTGCTGCTATCTCTTTATCTGTAACTCCTCTAACTTCACCCCAGCTCTTCAAACTGTTCCTCCCTTTATCACTCCTCCTCTCCCTAACACTCCTCCCATCCATCCCCCTCTCTAGAACAGAAGAGACCAGGCTTCCCAGTAATGACCAGAGATCTTTTAGTCAAATCAAACCAGAACATTATCTGTGTGTTACCGCTTGGCATTAGAGGCTGCAGACCTCGTTAATAACCTGAGCATTCATTGGAAATTGTGTGTGTGTGTATCTGTGTGTGTGCGCGCATGTGTCAAATCTCATGTACAAAACAGCTGGGTGCTCTGCTTGAAACGTTTATCAGATCAGACAGTCAGTCGACCAGAACAAAATTAGATTCTCTCTCTCACACACACACACACACACACACACACACATGATTACAATCTATTAATCTGATGATGACATGGCTGCCTGTAAAAGAAAAAAAAGAAAGAAAAAGAATCAGTGATTTTTTTTTGTCAGAATGGATCAATAGTTTCTTTGAATAGACAGATGAGGTGATGACAATGACACCACAGCTCCTGATTGGTTCCTCAACCTCTCCCCCTGCTGTGGCGAGAAACTCTTTCTGCACGTGCTCATTAGGGTTTTGGGGCGTCGGCCGCAAAGTCCTTACATAGACGTGACTTCCTGTGCTGCTTGACACATCCATTCATCAAGCAGACACATCGACCACGACGCTATTGTTCACCATAGTGACTCACAATCCCTGTTGTCTTGTTTTGATTTGTCTTGCTTAACATCTCAGCTGGGACACTTGGCTCTTAGTTTGGATTGTCTCCATCAATCCACCTCTTTGGTCCAGACTGAAATATTACAACAAAGATAGCCATGTAGTTTTGTACAGACGTTCATGATCCTTAGAGGATAAATCCTACTAACTTTGGTAATCCCTTGATTTTTCCTCTAGTGTCTTCATGAGGTTGACATTTTTATTGACATAATCAACAAATGTTCGGGGGATTGCCATGGAATTTTGTAAAGATGTTCATGATCCTCAGAGGATGAATCCTACTGACTTTGCTCATCTATTCAATCTATTTTCAATGCTTGTCAACTTTTTCTAAGCCTTTTGAAATTTATTTATTTATTTTTAAATACATTTGTCACTTTTGACATTATTTTTTTTTTTACACTTTTTTAAAAGTTCTTTTACCAATAGTTTTTTCTCCAAATGCTATAAAATTGGAAAAAAACACCCACATTCAATGAAAGTAGTGAACTGATTATGTAACTTGTGAGGAACGTTGTAGGGAACCATCCAAGTCAATTTTTTGGAATTAATTTTTGAAAGAAACCCAAATTTCCGATATAGAAACTTTTTGGAAAGGGGTCAAATTTGACCCCAAGACAACAGGAGGGTTAATTGGCTACACCCACAGCGCACACACGCCGTAGGGTTGTGCGAGTCACAGCGAAATGTTAAGCTTTTGCTTTGGGATTGTTGTTTTTCTGTAGTTTCTTTTAAAAGAAATAGAGACACGTTATGATCCATTTCTGTGTAAAACATTAAAAAAAGAACTACAACAGAATGTGGTGAAATGCTTATACAACCAATTTAGCTCAAAGCTCTGCTGCTTCTGAGAACAGCAAGGCAGAGCAGCTGCAGACTCTTAGTCCTGTTAAAATAGGAGGAGGTTACAGAGTTAGTTCAGAGCGTCAAAACATGCCTTCTTTCTGCCCTCTCCTCTTCATCATCCTCCCATGTCTGCTTACCCAAACATCCCTCCAGGCTGCCATTAAACACCAGATAAGCAACTGCAACACACATGCAAGGAAACATAAGCAATCATTTCACACAGAGATAAGGGAAAGAAACAGCCTTCGAAATTTCTTATCTGAACACAAACATACACGCACGAAATACACCAAGTCCTACATGCAACAAGGTCCGATCCTCCCACAAACGTACCTCATTATTCAAGGATAAAAGTCTCCAAAATATTTTGAACCTGTTGACAGAGGTGCCTGCTCATCATCGGTAAACACACCTCTGTGGCTAAGCTGAAGGCCGTTCAGTATTTATAGGTCTGAAAGAAACACCCTTCCAAATTATAACATGCCATCTCTCACGCTCACACAGGAAACGTAATCACGGCAGGACTCTCTGAAAAACACTAAAGAAACACTGTGGTCTGGAGCTGTTACTAAAATTGTAGCTTGTGGCTGTTTTGCTTGAAGACAATGAGCACATATGCCGTGTCTAAAGCTTGATAGGTGCAGTCTCCCGAGAGGAACATCGGACTACCTGCACGTTGGGGGAGAGGCACTTTAAGACCTTTTGATACAAAAATCATTCAATTTTGTTAAAACATGTTCCAGCAAACTATTGGTGAGAAATGTTAAAAGAGAAACTGAATCATTAAATAGGCAGTACTTAAATAAAAGCAGTCTTTAATTCCACAAGTTTAATAAAACAACTTTCACAACCGGATGGCAGACTGTGAGCAAGAAAGTAAAAGTGAAACGTAAACTTTGAGGAGAAGAAGAATAAAGTTCATGGACAAATTCACTTTCCCCACTACAATGGCCGAGGAAAAGAAAGACACTTATGGCGATTTTCCCATTACATGGTACCTGCTCGACTCGGCCACAGTGCCCCGTCCTCCTTTTTTCATTGCAGATTAGTACTGCCTCATGCTTGAATCATCATAGCAGGAAACTGCCGTGACCTAACGACACACACGTTTATTTTTTCTCATCAAGTTGCCACAGCCAGAAGACAAATTAGTTTCAAAAGAGGCAGTACTTAAACCAAGCAAATGCCTACAGCCAGAAGACAAATTAGTTTCAAAAGAGGCAGCAAAAAAAATAAAAAAAAAATAAAACTACTTAAACACGGAGGGTTTGTTCAGACCAATCAGTAGTCTGCAGGTTTTCACGACACCTTTTGGTATCACCTCATCTCGCTTGGTAATAAAAATAAGTACCTGTTAGCAAGTACTAGGGACTTTTTTTTATAATGGAAAACCAAAAAAGGCGAGTAGAGGCAAGGTGAGTCGAGGAGGTATCATAAAGTGGGAAAAAAAACGCCATCAATGGAGCAAATGCGTTTCATTTCAAATGGGCCCTTTAAACATCTGTCGAATGTTACAAAATGTTGTAGTTTTCATCCTCATTTGTTAATTCATGTACACACTTATGATGAGCCAGGTCTACTGAACACTGTCACATGAATATTAGGTAGTACATTTATTCCACCAGTGATTTGTAGTAGATATTCAAGGTATTGCCATGCATTTGCCAATAAACGGTAGGGTTTTAAACTTCTTTTGTTTTTATCTTCTCGGATCAAATTCACTTCCATGGGCACCTCTCTGCAGCACATCAAGATCGAGTGAAACAGTGTGTCAACAGCTTGATGGCATTTTTTGCCTCGCCTACTGGAAGGTGACAATGGGGGCAAAAAAAAACACCAAACACCTTGTCAACAGGAACATATGGCATTTTGGAATCAAACAGACGATTTTTCTCTTAAACTTTACACAGATATTAACTACCAGAAAGATTGTTCAGTCTTTGTAAACAGTCACATAGGACAGTGCTTTACGGCAAGTGCATCACTTATTTGTATATGTGCTTTTTTTTTTAAGTATGCGGCAACACGGTGGAAAAAGCTGTTGTTTTCCCTGGTGGTCCAGTACAGCCTTAAAGGCAGATTAATGTTCTGCTCAACAGTCTCCTGAAATTGGACAGCACTGCTGGGTAATGCAGTCTGTTCCCTGTAATGGTCCACACGTGTCAAGCACAACCTGAGAGAACAACTCTCGGCCCACGTGGGGATAAATTCATTCAGTTTTTTGTCTTCCCAGGGCCGCTCCCCGCTGTGGCTACCGCGCCGTGACCATCCACAGGCCCAGCGCCACGTTGGCTGCCAGCAGGGCGCTGCCCGCGAGCAGCAGGGAGAAACCGATCAGCTCGCGCTTTTGACGGTCCGTTACCACAGTTACCAGCGTTGCCTCCAGCAGTGCGTTCAGCATCCACTGACCGTCAAGCGCGAAGCACGGCACGGAGTTCACTACTGCTAACGCACCAGAGAGAGACACCACGTATCTGAGGGACAGGAGGGTCAAGGAGGACAATACTACTGTATTAATTAAATTTATTCTTAAATACTCACAAACACACAGTCACACACACAGTCACACACACACACACACACCACACACAGTCTCTCACTCACCACCAGTTAACTGGGATGTTTTAAAGAGTCACTGGATGCTTAAATAACAACAAAAAGTGTGCCTTTAAACAACTACATTTTGGAGTGTGTCTTTAAAGCAAGATGTAACGTTTGAAAGAAGACATACCTCATAGGTTGAATGCATTGGGAATATAACGCACCTTTGGTCAAATCAATAGACTTCGCTGCTATAGCTTTATAGCAGCAACGCGTATATTAACTAACTTTAGGTTCTCTTACACTGTTAAAATCAACAGTCCCGTGAGACACAAGGACGGATTAAATGCACATTAAAACAGTAGGTGACACAAACGTGATGCAGCAGAACTGCAATCCCACAAGTTCAAAAGGCCAGACCTCTTGACTGTAGAGCAACATGATTAGATATTAAAAATGGGACTTTTATTAAAAAAGAACAGACTGAATGTTCGGAAGCAAGTCAGAGTCATAATGAAAATGGAAAATAAAAAGTAGCACGTTAATCATTTAGAGAGAAGAGATGGTGCTCTGTCAACCAAGGACAGGTATTACCCTTGTATCCTTTTAAAAAAGTAACATTATTTGTTTAAATAGAGAGTAATAAACTCCTCATGCATCCATCATCTTCTTACTATACTTTCAACATGAAAGGATACTTGCAGAAGGTCTCCAAGAAAACAGGCAGATCCAGGTGGAGGAAACCGAAGCGGGGCAGAAAGTTGGTCAGACTTACTGGGGGAAGACAAAACACAGGGGAGGTGTTAAAGTCTCGCTGCAGGGATTTATACATCACACAGAAAGGTTTGAGCTGTGGACCGTTTTCACAGCAGACATTTTCACTTGTCATAGTAGGAAAAGCACCGCTGCAATTGATAACCTTAACGACGGCTCAATTCCATCAAGTGTCCCAGTGAGCTATTTCAATGAGTCAGCAAGCACAACACCAGGGCCTCTCCTAAGTGGAATGCAGCCATCATTACTGGTTTGGAACACACCTGTGCTTTTCCTACTACGAAAAAAAGGTCTATTCCACACATTATATCTTAAATAGCAGCAGACAAGACAACAAGCCTCTCCCTTGCACATTTTCATCTTTAAGAGAGCCAGCTCAACACTGTAACCATGTAAACATCAATTATATGAATAATTACAGATGCAAGCTCATGCCCCCTTCTAGGGTGGGACTCGTAAAAAAGTATCTTGTAGCAACTCCTAGACTGAAACTACAAGAACCTTTCGCTGTAATATTTACAAATAAGACAGATAAGTGTAAATATGATTTGTAACTTCATAAGATAAGACTATAAAACTTAAAGGGATAGTTCCATTTTTAGAAGTGGGTTGTGTAAGGTACTTATCCGTAGTCAGTGAGTCTGTTTACATGCACACCAATATTCCACGATTATTTTGAATATGATAATATCCAAAATTTGAAAGAGATCATGTAAACAGCATATTCTGTTGGATTGTACTGGATTTTAGAAATGTTTATCATGTGAAGCACTTTGTCTGTAAAAAGTGCTATATCTAAAGTATTATTATTATTATTATTATGAAGTGGGATATTCTGGTTTTAGAGGCATTCTTCTACATGTATACATAGCGCATTCAGAATATGCGTCTCAATCGGGTTTTACCGCAGTTTACGGCCTGTTTCCTGCTTCCAGCCTGTTTCCTGTTTACGGCTTACAGTCAGCTCTGTGCGTTGCTATGGTTGCTATACACAAACCAACCAGCCAAAGGTTTGCAAGGCTGCAGACCTGATAAGGAGAAACACAGCTACTTTTAAACCTCATCAAAGACTTGGATATAGAGCTTGGCAATATAGCGATATCATGATATGAGACTAGATATCGTCTTAGGTTTTGGATATTGTAACATCGTAATATGGCATAAGCGTTGTCTTTTCCTGGTTTTAAAGGCTGAAATACAGTAAAGTGATGTCATTTGCCTTAACTCACTTAACTTACCATACTGGTGGAACTGTTCTATTATTGGCCTTTACCTGCTTACTCATTGTATCCACATTACTGATGATTATTTATCAAAAATCTCATTGTATATTTTGTGAAACCACCAAGTGTCAACACCACAATATTGTTGCAGTATCGATCAACGGTCCAACAAGTCCTCCAACCCCAATACCCCAAAACTTTGGAAAAATCATATTCTCCACAGCTACATGTTAACAGGGATATTCACTTTCATTAGCCATGGAAACAGCTTAGTCGGAACACTAGTACGCTAGTCTAACGCTGCTTTGATCGGTTAAACTTAACAGGGCTGTCTCATGGCTAGGTAAAATTGTGAAAATATTGTTAATATAGTGTACACTTAAACTGATATTGATTTGTTTTAGATGGTCCCTATTTCCTAAAATATGTCCCCGTCCACAGCAGGACATTGATAGATGCTTGTACCGTCAAAGTAGCCAAGTTAGCAACACTGGTCATACAACCCGACTTCAAAAAAAAAAAAAATCAAAACTATCCCTTTAAGGCCGAAGATACTTTTAACATATTTCCAAATGTTTGACATACTTCTACTTGAGCTAATCATTTCCAACATTTTGTAAAATAAGCAGGAAGCGGGAGGTGAACCGAGCAGCACAACCTTCTGTAACGTACCAGCGTACTGAAGGTGCGGCGGGTACCCCACAAACAGCATGTGTGTGTTGGGGGGGTGTGTGACACGGATGAAGCGAGTCTGGTTCTCCAGAGATGGCGTGACGCAAATGCTGGCGGCGTGGGAGCGTGCGGCGCAGTCGTCGTTGGTATGACACACTCGCGTCCCCGTCACCATCTTACGCACCGGCATGCAGGCGTACTGCAGCCACAGGAACAGTACCACAGGAGGAATGGAAAAGTACAAGCATAAAAGAAGTAGGAATACACAGAAAGCAGTTTATTGTTAGAACCTTTTCTGATGTTGGCTTGCTATCTTGTTTTAAAATCGGCCACTTTTAATATCTCCTTTGTTATGCTTATCTCTCAAAGTGCTTATCTTGTAAAAACAAATCAAAATGTTTGATATTACGCAGGAAGTGTATCATTAGCAAAGCAAAAGTAAATCAAGAACAAATCTAATTAGGACAGAGTTTTATTTTCGTCTAGTATTAAGATAATATTTTTCATCTTTTTTTTTTTTTGGTATTTTCATAACTGTTCCTTTTTTGCGCATTAACCTCAGGTAGTTGTAAACAAAATGGCACAATATGGAAACAAAAGGAACTGAACTGAATAAAGGAAGAAATATAAATATCTATGACTGTCTAGTAAACCTGGGCACATGACAAAGCAGTCACAAAAAGTCCCTACCTCTGTGTGTGTGTGTGTGTGTGTGTGTGTGTGTGTGACTGTGTGTGTGTGTGTGTGTGTGTGTGTGTGTGTGTGTGTGTGTATGTGTGTGTGTGTGTGTGGGTCTCACACCTCTCTGCTGTTCTTGCCCTGTGGTTTCATGTAAGAGAAACAGAGGTCTGTCAGGCTGTTGTTGCTGCAGCAGTCCATCGTTCCATCCAAGCGCTTGAAAGCTAGAAGAGAAAGGAAAATAAGATAAATGGAGGAAAAAGGCTGATTAGATTTGTTTGTCAGGCTGAAAACTAAAGATGGATGTCACTGAGGTTTCCTTTTTTTTTTGACTCTCAGTTGATAAATCTGCTCGCAGGAGATGATTAGACAAGGACAGAGTATCACACACTTGGTGACATTACTGAGATTATCACGCTGACTCCTCACACGTCACCAGGAGCTCTCGCTGTGTACTCAAACTAACGCCACTGTTTACATATTCATATTCTTCATTTGCATATTAATACACTGCGCAGCAGAACGCATTGGGGAAGAATGCATGTTTCAGTAACTAGGAGCAGAAAGACACCGCCCTGCAATGCTCAGTCACAAGAATTCTACTCTTCATCTTAGAGAATCATTTTTAACTTCTAAAAACTGAGAAGTACAGTTCAAAGTGGAAGATAGCCACAGGATTTAAATTTAGCACTTGCCATGGGGAAGTTTGAAGTTTTATTTGATGGAAGGATGGAGGGAAGATGGAAAAGGTTGTCTGTAATGCTACCCTTTGGTTGAGATGAAATTAGGGCTGCAGTTAAGTTATTTTTATTATTGACTAATCAGCAAATTATTATTTTGATTAATTGTTTGGTGTAAAATATTAAAGAAAATGTAAAAAGATGCCTTCGATTGGCTTGTTGTGTCCGACAAACCAACTGAACCCTAAACGATATTCAATTGACTGCTAAATATGCCAAAGAAAAAACGCAAATCCTCACGTTTATAAAAGCTGAAAAGCAAAAATGACTGGATGTCGTCAGGATGTGACAGAAAACGGCGAGAGAAACTCTACTTTCAGTTTGCGAGCTCCAGGTGCATTCGGGGGAAAGCCGTTGCTATATTGCTATATTGATATAGTAATAATGTTGCGGCAACAGAGATGATGCGCTCTGTTATTCTGTGTGACGTTCTTCTTCAGCAATTAGCGGCAGACCAGAACACTTACAGTATGCAGTTACTGCCCCCGTCAGGTTCGGAAGAATTGCGTCCACCCCCCCAGGTATTTGAGGTACTGTAGAAAAACGAGTACTGTCACGTTTGTCACAGAATTTTTGATAGCGACTTGAAACCGACGTATGCGGTCTCTCGTGGCATCCCTACACTGTAAAACACACTTGTTTTACTTTGACTGAACCTTTGGGTGCCCTCACTGTACGAACAGCACACTCACCTCGTCCGTGGGCCCAGCTGGGCTGCAGGCTGGCGCCGGGGACACAGTATCCAGTCTGTGGGGTAAGAGAAATGCGAGACAAGCAGCTGCTCCAGTCGTCCACTCCCCTGACTGGACAGTCCTCCAGCCCGGTCACTATGTCCCCGACTGAGAGACCCCGGGGACCGTCAGCCGCAGAGCCCTGTTTCAGAGACACGGGCAGGTATAACAATTGGTGAAAGTTCACAGAAGTACAGATTTATGGTTTTATGTCTTGTAAAAGTTTGGCAGATCTGGGCGGTTCACTTGCCAACTACGATGAGTCTAAAAAATAGATCAAACTTCTTCAGCAGCCAACTGTGACTGTATGAATGTGCAGGGGGAAATGATGTAAATAATATTTTATGCCCCGCCAACTTTGCCCACTTAAATCATGGTTATTAATTAGTGTGACATTGGAAATAGTGCCGTTAGTTAAACGTGTTATTAAAGGCGTTAACGCAAACCCATTTTAACGGCGTCAATTTTTTTTTTATCGTGAGATTAACGTTCTTTTTGGCCTAGTGAACTTTGTAGTTTTTTCCCCACATGTTGTTGCACCAACACCACACCGGATCTAGCTAGACCCAAAACAACAGGCACGCCGTGCCACACTTGTTTGGGCTTGCGTGCCAGCAACATTTAGAATAGATAAAAATGTGCGTACTTTCGTACTGACAAACAATGAGAATTACTTTCTGAAAATAAACCTTCCATCATAGAGAAAAATTAAAATTAGATTCAATATTTAGACCGGGGGTCGGCAACCCGCGGCTCCGGAGCCGCATGCGGCTCTTTGATCCCGCTGATGCGGCTCATCTTTAAAAAAATAATTAATGAATATTTAATTAAAATGTATTTTATTCTTTTAGTTCGTACAGCAAATTAAAGACATCAATTCAGCTGTGGCCTACTGAATATCCTGCGATGAATCTAAAGACAAAGGTGATATTGAACAAATAGCACTGTTCTTCCAGTATGTAAACTCTGCTGGGCCACAAGAAGAAATGATCGAGTTGACACCACTAAAAGGCCAAACACAGGGGAGGACGTCTGTGAGGCGGTCTTGAAATGTTTAAGAGCAAAAGGAATAAACACCACCCACCTGGTGTCAGTGGCTACAGACGGGGCACCGAGTATGACTGGCGCGCACAAGGGCTTTGTGGCTTTAATTACTGCAGAAGTCGCTGGACAGAAAGTTGCTGACTTTTCACTGCATCCTGCTCCAAGAGGCACTGTGTGCTCAAACATTTCCTCCGGAATGCACAGAAGTAATGAATGTTGTCATTCAGATTGTGAGCAAAACAATGGCGAAAGGTTTAAATCACTGTCAGTTCCGTTCGTTACTGGACGAGCTGGAAAGCACATATTCTTATCTCCTGCTGCACAACAAAGTCCGGTGGCTGTCCAGAGGCGAGGTGCTGAAACGCTTTGTGGCATGACTGGAAGAAGTGAAAACCTTCCTGAGCAGCAAAGGGCTCACATTTCCTGAGCTAGAACAGCCAGAGTGGCTGGAAAAGCTACACTTCTTGGTAGACATGACAGCGCCCCTGAACATGCTGAACACAGCTCTTCAGGGAACCCTATTTTACTACAACAGTCAACCAAACGTCTTTTTTTCGGAGTTAAAAAGGTTTTGTTGCATGCAGAAATGTTATTTCATTTTCTCTGCAGTCGTCATTGATTTCATAAATGTAACACAGTATAGTTTGTTTATACATAGCACAAAGGCAAAAAACGTTATATGCAGTGTTATTTCATTTAAAATTTCAAAAGGGTTGTGTGGCTCCCAGTGTTTTCTTTACTGTCTGAAACGGGTCCAAATGGCTCTCTGAGTGGTAAAGGTTGCCGACCCCTGATTTAGACAGTTGTTAATAAAACGTTGATTCACACATTTCAAAAAAAAAAAAACTGCAGCACTGACCTGCACAACCTCGGTGACCAGCGCACCGCCGCCGGTGGAGTACATGGGAAACAGAAACAGGGGCAACAGGAAGAGGAAGGCTAATGCTGCCACGCACAGAACAAAGTTGTGCCACACTCCTAGAGAAAGAAAACAGAAACTTTTAAATTTTCAGTTTTAGTTTGGGTTAAGGCAAGATTATTTTTATGTGTAAGATCTGAAATTTACTTTATAGATAACTTCTAAAATAAAAAATAAAATGAGGCCTATATAAAGAAATCTCCTGCTGCATTATACCTGCATACTCACTAACAGGCTTTTCCAGTGTTATGCCGAAAATATCAAAATAGCGTTTCTTTTCGCTGTTAGTCTCGTTTGCTGGTACAGGTCACATATGATAGTCAGATGAAAAATTGGTTTCAGAATCATTTTGAAGTGACATATTGTATATTCACTTTGACAAGGGACAAATAAAAGCTTCAAGCTTCTCAAATATAGCCTTGAAACTTGTAAAGATTATGAACCTGAGCAAGTGAACCCTACAGACCAAAGCTACTGAAAAGCCAACAGTAACACCAGGGTTGTGTACCAGAGCCTGCATGCTGCATGTTGTAACGACCGTTTTGCGTGTTCTCCACATATTCAGACTGTAGGATGTCGTGGCAAAAATCTGACCACTGCACACTAAAAATAGCCGCCCATACCATCGTAATTATGCAAGAAGACACAGTCAGTCTATCAAAACCACACGAGGAAATGTCTCATTGCTTGATGAGGTCAAGGCACAGCGTTTAGGTCTCATTACCTGAAACGAACTAAACCTGCTAAGCCATTATTCAGCCGCTTTGAGTAAAAATGCTACACAAAGTCTCCGGTAAAAAGGAAATTTGTAGCTGAAATTGGTTTCTCTTGGAAAATAAATCCCAGAATTCTATTATAAGGTTTTAATTTTACAGCCTAATGGATGAATTTACATTTTTCATATTGACTTCATACAGTATACAAAAAGTTGCATCACATATGTCTACAGGAATCTATAATAAACATGTTACGAGAGGAAAGCCCCCCTGCGTACAGAGAGATTGCCGCTGTGGAGGAGGAGGAGGGGGAGAGAGAGAGAGAGAGAGAGAGAGAGAGAGAGAGAGAGAGAGAGAGACACACACACACACACACACACACACACACACAGGAAAATAGACACAGCATGCCGTTATGTCACCACCTCCCTGATGGGAACGGCATCCTTCTCTCTCCCTCCTTCTCTCTCCCTCTCTGGCTCGTCATAAAACTTGATTGGACATCCAGTCATTTCCTTGTTATATTAAGCAAAAGAAAAGCCTAGAGGAATGTGTGTCTAATTAAAAAAAAAAAAAAAAAAAAGTACAGATGGTTTTAAAGTAGCTCTTCACTGCCCTCTACAGGCTCCTAACAGCATAGGGAAATAATCACTTAGACTGAAACATTAGCATTTGCAGGGAGTTTAGAGTCTCTGAATCATTAATTGCCCTGGTTTTTGCAGGAGAACCACTGCATTTCCATGTCAAAGGTTGTGTGGAGTTGTCTGTAGTGCCCTACAGTGCCCTGCCATGAACTACTATTTCTAGTCATAGTTCCATAATCTTTATTGCGACTATAATTGCCGCTGTTCATCACACCCCCAACCGGCTCCCAGGTTTCTCCCTGAAAATTTGTTTTTCCTCACCCTTCAAGGTGCCTGCCTCAAAGGGAGGCTAAAACACACTAAATGCTTGCTTTTGGGGGAGTGATGGGAATTGTTGGGTCTTTGTAAATTATTGAGTGTGGTCTACTACTATCTGTAAAGTGTCTTGAGATAACTTATTCTTTGATACTATAAATAAAATTGAACTGAAAAAGTAGACCATAATAGGTCATTATCAACAGTTAAACTGGCATAAAGCAGTACAAAGCTTTATACACCATCATATTATCTTAAACAACCAGGCTATATTAGCGACTTGGATTTTGAGTTAGTGTATTAGCTTTAGCACGCTAGCTTTAATCAGTTCAGTTTGTTGGTTAGAAGGATTACGGAAAAAAAAAAAACTACTGGCCCGATTTTCATGACACTTGGTGGAGGGGTGTTGCATGGGGCCAAGCAAGAATACATACGACTTTGGACCGTATCCAAATCACAGGGCAGATACATATTATTTTTCACTTTTGTTAACGCTGCAAGAAAGAGCATGGCCTCGGTGGAGGTCTACGCTCGCAGAGCGCCGTTTGAGTCTGTACTAGCATGAGGACAATTCGACTTGGATAAATTACACCCAGAAACATATTATTCAGAACAATCAAATTATTGAAAGTAACAAACATTAAAAGTACCTTACCCATGACATGCGCTTAATTAACAAACGCACAGTATAATTCACAATGACCATAGAGAATATAAAATATGTAGTTAATTGACTTTTTAATAGTACTACTAAATACTTTTGCCTTTTGATTTGATTTCTAGGGTGGATTTTACTACGCTTTACACAAAACATTAGAAAATAAACCCTAAATGTGTACCTCTGTAATCAGTTTTAACTTATTTACCGTTAATGAAATGTATCAGAGAAAGAGAGAACTGGCCCTTTTCTCTCCCTGATATTTTGTTGAGTTTATCTGGTATTATATTTTGCAGTATTTCAAATTATATGTGCGTTTTTTTTCCTGCTGCTTTAAACCTGCCTCTTGAGTGCTTTCTAATCAAAACTGGCAACATTCTTCCTGACCAGACTGCACTGAAAATAATCAGCCATTTACTGCCTCCTACGGTGGCCCGGTAGGAGGCATCAGTCACACTCATGCGTGAATAACAGCCAGCTCCACCAATCAATTCATTAAAATCTAATTTCCTTAATTGCAGAGTGAAATGATTTGACGTGAGGCAGCTGCCTGGTGTTCAGAAATAAATGACCTCAGGACGACTTTCACCGGCAAAACAGAAATGAGTATTTAACAGAATGTTTGTAATAATTGTGATTAATAGCTGTGATCGCATTAGCTGGCACAATAATCATCTCTGCCACAAGGACTGTTAAAAACATCTCTTACCGGCACAGAAGATGCGGAGCTGCTGGGTGGGGGATATGATGTTGAGGTGTGTGGTGAAGAGGTCCACAAATGCACCGGGATACACCACAAACACAAAGATGCCGAAACCGTTGACTCGGACTTGCTCCCTGCCGAGGTTAGAAAAATATTAAACATTAAAAGAACGTCCAAAAGAAAAAAAGACCACAATAAAAATAAAAATCTTACTATGAGAGATGGGATCCTGTATGAAGACACTATTTTTTAACCAAAGTTAGTGCAGGTTTTGGTTATTATACAATATAGACTTCTTTGTTGCTTATTGAATCATGACTAATGTTATAGAGAGATTTGAAGCCACAATTTAAGGGGCTGTAGCCCCCCGACATTGTCATAATTTCCTGAAATTTTAATAAATATTGCACTTAACCCTATCGAAAATGTAATAAAACCTAATTATGTAATAAAATGTGCCTCCCTTTCAGGCAGGTTTTGGTTTTTCAAAACTTGATGTAATAATTTTGACTGATAATGTAATAATGTAAAAAAGTAGATTTTATTTCTTGGAAATGTAAAGTGTGCAGCAAAATGTACAACACTGAGTGTCATGTTAGAAAAAAAATGTTATCACAATGTCAGTCGGGACATTTTATTACATTACTGGGTGTGATTACATTTACGATCAGGTTAGGTGCACATTTTATTACATTTCTAGGAAATTAATACATTATTCAGGTGCAACAGGGGCTTTAAGCATTTAACTCTTGACATGATGAAGGTCCAGTCATTTGCAGCTAAATGCTCAGACAACTTTATTTATTATTATTATTATTATTATTATTATTATTATTATTATTATTAGGAAAGGTTTCAGGTTAAGCACAGAATCACACCAAACCCTGGTTGGAAAATGTCTCGATTTATAAATCTTAAATAACATCAAAATGATTTAATAACCCTTTAACTCCCTTGTGCACTTGCATGGACTTGAATTGGTCACCTCCCCTTTTTTCTATCCTAAGGGCCATTGGACGCCCCTTACTCTGCCGGTTGTCATGGTAACAGTGTGTGCTATGGAAGTGTGTGTGTGCATGTAATGGAAAAGTGTGTGTGTGTGTGTGTGTGTGTGTGTGTGTGTGTGTGTGTGTGTTGTACCTCAATGCTGCCACAGCGTGGCCCAGCTCATGTATAACTCCGCTGAGCAGCAGGGCGATGAAGAAGTAGGCCAGCTGACTGGTGGGCAGATTGACACCAGGGACCTGAAGACACGCCCAACACCCAAAAAAAGAAAAGCGAGTCACTGTGACTGATACAGAAACACCACAGTCATCTTCAGAGTGAAATATCAACTTGTTTCATGGATGTTTTTCCTCTTTGATATGATTTGTACGGGTATTTGAATACCTAATGTGAATCCCTTTGTAGGAAAAATAAATCATGAAACTATGATGTAATATATCGACACTGCACATCTGGCAAACAAACACATTTGTATCACCAAGATATATCCCTCCCACTTCTTTTTCGTTTGTTTTCAAATGAACTGTTTCATGTGTTGCTGAAGCTGTGGTTTTCTGTGTGGTCTGCATTTGATCTCCTCCGCTGGCTGTGTGGTGCATTTGCCCCAGGCTGAATACTCAGTTATAAATGGCCAACTAATAGCTTCCCATGAATCACCTACAGCTGTCCACTGGGGACTGTGCTCACATTAATGCACGGCTATTTGACACCTGAATGAATAACAAGTGAACAGGAGAAAAATGCTAAATAAGAGCCCTTTCTCATAATTGAGGGCATTTTTCGCCCCCTCATTTGAATACCACGGACATTGTATGACCTTTCAAGCACAGCTTTGCTCTGAACTCCAGGTAATCTCTGACTTTGTAGACAGGAGGGAGATACACAATGATTTACAACTCCAACCAGTTGGGTGTGTACATACCACCACCTGCAGGGCCTGCTGACTTCCGATCCGAGGGTTGTCCGTGGTCATCTGAGCGAGCGTCTGCTGCAGTGTCTGTGTCAGCAGCACCACTGAGCCCACCATGGCAACTACACCAAACACCAGACCGCTGTTGAACCTGGGACCAATTACATTGAGTCAAATGACGCAATGACTTCAATTTGGTCAGACCCTATAAATGTGACAAATGTATCTGAAAACAAAACAAGAGTTTGCATGCGAGTTGTTACGAGCCCTCCCTTTTCTGTGTTCTGTTGGCTTCAATGGCCTTCCTGCAGGAGCTGGCAGTTTGGGAGGGCTAATTGGCTAATAGAGAGCCAAAGCCACGCCCTTCTATTTCCGATCCATGGGACCTATCTTTCAAAAGTGTGGAGGGAAAATGTGGTGACGTCAGGTAAGAGACTTGTATTTGTAGTCCATCTAATTATGTATTTTACTCAACTATCTTGCGACAAAATGACATTCTTGACATGTAAAATTATTTTTTATTTTGAAAAACATCACGTGTAATCCAAGGCACAAGTCAAACGGGACCAAAAAATGGTTGGTCTTTCGCCATTGACCACCATTCATTTTCTTTTTTGAAGATAGGACCCATGGAGGCAAACGGAAGGTGGGGGGACTTTGGCTCTCTATGGGGTGACGCCTAGGTAAGCTTCAATCTAGGCCTCAATCAAGGCTTATATATCTTCATCGGCAATATAGAGAAAATCTGATATCATGATATTCTTGACCAAATACCTCGATGTTGCGACAATATTATATGGTTGACTATTGGTGCTTTAACAAAATGTTATTTACACAAAGAGACTTTTGATAAATATTCTCCAGGAATGATTTAATGATTGAGCTGAGTGGTTAAAGGTAAATAACACAACAGTCTGGTAAGTTCAGAAAATGACATCACTTTGCTGTAATGCAGCCTGTAAAACCAGGTAAAGACAACACTTACCATATTACAATATTACAATATATCCAAAAATCTATCGATATATTGCCCGGCCCTACTTCAGGCTATGTCTCATTGTGTTTGTCTCTTTCTCCTAGGAGCCACATCTCCTGGTTATGGGTTCGTTTTGACACTTCTGTTGCCATGCATCCATTCATTCCTTACTTACTCATCCATTGACTCCACACACCACTGATACTATATACTCACCACACCTCATGTTTTTTTTTGTAATTAGTTATTATGTTTATTTATCAATACACCTTTCATTGGCACTGTCTGGACTCCTCTCTTTGTCTCATGCTTTGAGCCGGTTTGTGACAAAGTGCAAAAAAAGAAGTACTACACAGCACAAAGCCAGACTGTAAAAGGTGATATCAAGATTCTGGAAGACTGGCCCACTTGTCCATTAAGTGATGAGAAGAGATGCACAAAATCACCATCATCACTGCAGCAAACATTATGTTGAGTGATGGTGACAGCTGGCCACTAACAAGACGCCATCAGTAAGAAAATGAAAGAGCTTTGAACGCTAAATGCCAAGTAACAGTGATATTTGTACTTGTACTACGTGTGTAGTTTTGACAGGGACTGGGTACTAATCAAATCCTGCCATTGCAGGTACTTTGGCATTGATACTGGTTGTGAAACAATCTTTATATCCATAACTTTATTACAATACAGTCTTTTTTTTAACTCAAAAAATATCCTTAAACCCCCCCCCCAAAAAAACAAATTATACATCAGTCACTAATCACATAACAACTTTATTACATTCTTTTTATTTTATGTCTTTTTGTTTATATTAATTTGCATATATATTTTGTCTACGTTTTTAAACAAACTGTTTAGATGTTATTCTAAATTTCAGAGGCAAACCACTGTGTTAGACTAGAGCTTCTTACCTCCTGTCGAATCTGTTTAACGTACTGTTTCAATTTTGTTCTAAGTGTGTGCTTGTATTTAAAAAAAAAAAAAAAAAAACTTAGAAAACTTTGTGCATTATACTAAATCATTAATAACCAGTGAGCTTAAGTTGGCCAACTGGGAAATCTTCCAAAAAGATAGGAGGGTTTTGTTTGTGGGTCTTTTAAGAGCAGGAACATGGTAGACTGAACGAGGAGAGTACAGAAATGATGCAGGAACAGTTTGAGGTATTAATTAAACAGTAGTCCTCACCACAGGTATTGGGCTCGGGGGTTGATGCGGGCGCAGTAGGCAAACAGACGGTTGAAGATGGTGGTCTGCCATCTCAGGTGGAAAGGAGACAACATCAGCCCTCGACTCGCCAACCACGACTCATAGCTGATCCGATGTGTCACGGACGACTGCAGGAGTTGATGGAAAACGTTATCTAGAGTGCAATACCCAACTCAATGCATTCCTGGAAGTGAGTGTGTGAGAGCCTTATCGATAGTGGATTTTTGACACCAATACCAATATTGATATTTGAGAGTATAAAACATCTGGTCATGATTGGTATATATTGGTACATATTGGTCAATATACTTTTTTTTTTATATATTTTTTTTTAAATATAGACACACGTTTGTTATGGATCCCTTTAATTTGATTGTTAAAAGGTGCTGTAGGTAGGACTGTGAAGATCCACAACTTAGCCAAAACATGTGAACATTGACAACTTCTCAGTCCCTCCCCCCCTTTCTACTAAAGCCCAAAACAGTCTCCTATGCTTGTTTCACCAACAACGCATCCAAAAACACAAATTTTCCGATTTGTTCCACCTCCTTTAAAAAAATAAAAATAAAAAAAACTGGAGCTGGTCTAATATGGTGTACATACTGTATTAACAAGAACAGGGTAATCTCCCTTTATTGCACTTTCACAAATAGAGTACAGCTTTCACAAATCAGAAACCATGTTTTTAAGAATCTTTAGCCTCTCTAGGATAATTTAGTCCATATTCTACAGTCTAGGTACTAGAGCCCAACCAATATTATCTGCCAATCTGCCGAGTCAACCATGTTATGAGTGTTGGCGTTGCATAGTTTGTCCACCAGAGGACGCTCTACAACAGCCCTGTTGGCAACACTGATTCTTTTTATTTGTTAATGTGTTTTTTTTTTCAAAGGACTTTAAGTTTCATATCTTAAGTTTGTATTTTTATACATTTTATTCATTAGAACTTTAATATATTTTGATGTTCCTCTGTTCTGTTGTGACAATGAAACAAATAATATTTTAGCGAGAACTCAGAAATAACTTAAAATAACCAATGTTAGGGAAATGTGTTTTGCAATGCATTTCTGAATTAAAAAAAATAATAATAATAAATATATATATATATCAGCATATCGGATTTTTAAATGACCAAATACTGGTATCGGCCATAAAAATCCTTTATTGGTCGGGCTCTACTAGGTACAGTGGTTTTGAATCTGGACCTGTTCTAAGCGGTCTAAATGGAGAAAAAACGAACAAACATTAAAATCTCCCTTCATTGCATTTTCACAAATAGAATACAGGTTTTACAAATCTGAAACTGTGTTATAAGAATCTTTAATCTCTCTGGAATAATTTAGTCCATATTTGGAAAATCTAGGTACAGTGGTTTATGGACCTGTTCTAAGTGGTCTACAAGTTTCCCTTAAATTTCCCCTTAACCGCCGAATCGGAAGCTGCGAATAGGAAGCTAACTTCAGCGTCGTACATTATATATATGTTAGTTAGCTGACAGCAAAAACAAGAACATATCCTCACCCTGAGCAGTGTGTCGGCGAGGTAGACAGCACACCAGACTCCCATCACACACACCAGCAGAGGCACAGGGATCATGGTGCATCAGAGGACTCTCCGCGGACACAGTGAAGCTAACTGCGGTCTCTCCATCACTCCGCCAGCCTGCTCTTTACCACGCAGTCACACATGGTTAGCGCTGCATAAACACGTTACCATTCTATATAAATTATGAAGGAAAGAAGGGTTTGTTATGAGACATGAAAAGAACCGTCAGCACCATAAGCATTGTGCGACAAACTTCCGGGTAGCTCTTTATTCTTCTTTTCTTCATAAAGATCAACCAAACGGAGCACTACCGCCACCACGTGTTGAACTAGTTAACTTCCCGTCTGGGAAAAATGGACATATTTTTGAGAATGACGTTTAGTAGGATGATTTAATTATTATTTATGTATTTACTTTAGCAGTTAGATAAAGTAAAATACACACTGTTACTCCATACTCTCCTTGCATGCTATGCATCACATGCCTTCCCATTTTATAAATGCAAATATAAGTGTGTCGCAGTTTTATATTGAGTATGCTGCCTTCAAATGCAGTGGGAAATATCAACGTTATGACTTCAATCTATTAAATTGGCAGAATCTGATCATTTGAAACTTCTGAAATGGAAAAAGTTAATTCTGTATTTTGTATTATTCTGCATTATGCCGTCCATGATGCATTTGATGCAAAATATAATTGTCATAGTGCATTACCTAAATGATGAGGCTACAAGAACGATAAGTTGATTTAGCCGATATATTTTTGTTGAGAGAGGAATCTTCTATGGCTGTGCATTTATAATCGCAAGTTTGAAAGTACATTTTATTGTTATTAACTTAATCTCATATTAGGGTCTGCAATGTGTTTTATTTTGCAGTTTTGTATGTCGTACTCTCTTTTTATGTTTCTTTTGAATGCATTATTGATTTTTGTTGGTCACAAATGTCGATTTTCTACTTTTCATCCTCCTGCTGTCATGCTGTATTTTTTTCTAACATAAAAAAGCCCACACAAAAGATGATTTTTATATTCCTTTTTACTGTTTGATTTAAAAGAAAGAAAGAAGAGGACTACACCTAAGGGCAGAACTAGCCTTTAACATGGAGCACAGCATAATTGATCAGAGTTTGCAGCGCTACTTTGGCTGAGCCAGAAAAGTAGTAAAAAAACATGAAAGTGGGAGTCTTGATATTGGATTTCATCCTACCAAATGGCAAGAAGGGATAAAGGATGCTAATGAATTGTAATGGTCTGACTCAGATGCAAAAAGGAAACAAGCTCCCA